>APFE030240623.1:24990-48332 GCA_000404065.3 Pinus taeda | reverse complement strand
AAATATTTTATTTACCATATTGTTTATATTAAAATACATTCTTTGTTATTAATATATTTTAGCAACTAATAGAGGAATCAAATTTTTTTGATGCAAATTTTTTTTGGGAGTGTAAAAATCAATGTGTAATTTTTCTTTGTTTAAATTGTAATTTTGAATGCTATTGAGATTACATAATTTAAACCTTCAAGTCCAAAGAATCTTTGTTGGATTCCCACAATAATAATTATCATTTAAATATATGACGACACGACCACCTATCTGTCTATTAGCTTGGGAATAGCCATCAAAATAAACCCAGGGACGAGATCTTTCAATATGTTATTGAAAAATAACACACCATGTGCAACAATACGACCCCGGCACATGGCTTTGTTGTGAAAAATGACGTGATTTATATAATTTTGTTCCGTATTTTCAATTAATTATATATATTTTCGAAGAAATGAATTATATTTTTATTTTTTATTACTAAGTTTTTAATAAATGATACATTTATACTTTATATTCAAATTTGTTTATATATTAATAAATTGAATTAAGGTAAGAGATTATATGAAAATTGGAGATTGTAATGTATTCCAATGTCATTCAACCATGGAAAAAAATTCGTTGCAATATTGTACAGTTTATTGAACGTCTATAAAGCATTTTTTATTTATTTTTTGACATTTATAATGTAAATATGTCATATTGCAGTGTTTTTGTAGAAATTTTCCTTAGGTTATGTCTCTCGTTCTTGATTAGGAATTGTTTTCCTTTAATTTGTTTAAATTCTCGAAAGTCACAACTTGGGGTTTTAATATGAACATATAAAAATGTTATAACCTAACTTGAACCCCACCTCCTTGCCAATGTGCAAGGTGGCCTTACCATTGCACCTAACCACTTAAACTTATGGAACCATATACTTTCTTGATCTATACATTACCCTTTTCCTTGGTTTTTCGAGCCTTGGTATACCAGGTTTATCTCCAATTTAGCACCTAAGTGATTTTGGGAACATGTGTTTCTAGTCATGTCCTACCTTGCGTTATCCACATGGAGGTTCACATTGAAACTCGTAGATCCAACAATGGAATGATACAACTCTCCATGTTTGGGCTAGGGTTGACTACCCTTTAGTTATCTCATTTTCCTTCAGTTTTTGCAGCTACTAGTGAATGATTATAGTTTTCCCAGAAGAAATATGCAAATGTATTCTATGCACAATTTCCTTTAAAATATGAGACGATGGTTTCTAGTACCAGAAATATGAAGATAAATACCTTAAAGGACAATATGACACACCTCGCTATGTTTCCTCAGTATTTTAAGCAATGTAAGACCATGCTGGAGGATAGTGATAGGGAGATAACATCCATTAAAAATAATCTCAAGATCCTAGAAGCACATCCCATGTAGACAAATAAGCTAGGAGAGGAAGAAAAGGAGAATTAAAACCTTAAGAAAAAGCTCCATGATGCATTAAGGAAGAATAGGGAGTACAGAGACCAAATCATGCTACTAGAGACATAGAATCAAGGAATGAAGGAGAAGATGGATGACACACTTTAGTCTCAATAAACCCTTGAGGATCTATTTCGGTAGGTGGAATCACTGAAAACATTTGAAGATGTGGAGAAGTTGCATGTTCTTATCTCAAGTCGAGGGAAGGAAAAAAATAAAAAAGAAGAGTTCAAGAGTAGTAAGATGGAGATGTACTAAGAATAGGAAGACAATGAGAAAATTGAAGTTGATTTGTAAGTTTTGAAGAGGAAGCATCCATTACAATTATCTTTCAAAGTTTCTAACAGAGTCATATGGCAAAAGGTCATGAAGATAGTGGATAATAATTGGGATCACATGGAGTTGATTCAAGAGAAGATAGGAGTCGTGTGGATGGCACGTACATAAATGAATGCAATTAGGACCATTATTGGTGACTTCCCTACCAAGGTGAGAGTGACCATAAATATCCTTAACCATGTGCAAAGGAGGAGGTCATGAAGGAAAAAACTCACAGAGCTGAGTGGGTTGTGAGGGCCAAACAGATGAAGATGAAACAAAAAAGGTAACATTGGTAGAAAAGAAGGAAAACACATTAGCAAATGAAGTACAAGGTTTTAAAGATAGATTTGAAGTGTTATATAAGAGGAAATTCCCCCTATTCTTTGATGGAAATGGGGATTTATATTCCAATGACTTCCCCACGAAGAGCCTTAACCACATTAAGGAAGATCAAATAGGCTTCAGGGGTAAGGACCGCCCACTATAGGGAAAAGATATTGTAAATTTCTATCGAGACTATTTTGAAGCTTTTTTCATGTTAAGGATCATATCCAAAGAGAAAGGTAAAGTGGAGTATGAAATAGTCATGATTTTAGAAGGGGCAATTTTATATTCATAGCTGTGCAACATCCCCTTGGGAAAACAATGCAAAGGTATGATGGATTTTTATAAATTGGAAATTTAGAGGGGATGTGCACGAGTGCCATAGGTGCCACTCACGGAGGTAGGCCCAATTTCCACACCTCTATAGCAATAGTAGGCATGACATCAATGATCAACACTAGCATCAACACGACCAAGGATAGTACCATTACAAACCCATCTAAGGTAGTGCATAGACTATCCAATGCCCAAGTAAGAGAGAGAATAACACTTAACACACAAGCAAGAGAGAAAAGGAAAATCCACTATAACTAAATCAAATGTGGCACACCCTATAGCTGGCATTATTTTCTAGCTATTTGTATGTGAAGTTAGTTGCAAGACAACTATCATTTTTGTAAAATATTCCTAGTGGTTTATGAAGACCACTTGTGCTTTAGGGCTAGGGCCTCGAGTCTTGAGTGCCTATATATGGGCTTCATTTTGATATCATGAGAGAGATTTTTTTTGGTATAGGGGAAACTCTATCAATTGTTTTGTAAAATTGATTGGGAATTTTGAAGCTATCTAAAGAGGAATTTTGAAGTTTGTTGGGTTGTCTCATATTCCCCATATAATTCTATGACCCCACCTTGTAACTTGTGTTTTGAACAATATTAATACAACTATAGAGAATTTTCATGGTAGATTCATGTTGTAAACTTGATTTTGTGTGGAATGTGTTTATAATTAAAGAAATTAAAGGAAATTCGAAATCAATATGATTGTTTTATTTAAATATTGCAGAATTTACCATGATTGTTGAAGGAGCATCTTTGCTGTTTTTATGAAATTTTAAATGGTCTTCGTGGAAAATACAAAATTCAAATTACTATGTTTTCTTATAGCCTAATTCTTAATTGCTCATTTTAGTTTTAATATTTTCTCTCCATTCGCCCCTATTTTAACCATTTTTATTTCTTCATGTCAAACACAAGGCACATGGATGGTCTAACTGAAAACTAGTGCAAATCATGGCCAACAAAATCATTTTGAATTGTTGGTATTTTCGCTTATCTAGATCCTCACATGAAATCAAAATTTAAAACATAAACTGAAAACTTCATTTGGATGGAATTTATTGATCGTATCTTGTTTTTTCTTATGAAAACCTATGTGGAAGCTGAGAGGCATGAAATGTTCATATTTAAAATGTGTAGCAAATACAAGTTGAATTATGAATAAGTTTACATTGTATTCCCAACAAAAGTTGAAATTCTAAATAGAAATATAATCTAATATAAATGGCCGGAAATGGTTCTTTATGTTTCTTTACTTTTGTATCAAAACTCTATGAAGGAAAGTAGAGTGCATGAAATATATATTTGGAGTTTTCACTGAAAAGAATAACATAATTTGAAGGAAAATTTACACAGTCATTTAGAAGAACAACATTCATAATGAACACAAATAATAACTTATTTAATTTGTTGCAACTTGTCCATTACATTTTATTTTCTTGTTGAAACTTCACAACAAGAAATCAAACCAATGAATGAACACTTAAAACCTAAGATCCAAAATACATGTTAAGAAAACTTACGTTATCTACATAAAAAAATTCGACAAAAAAGAAAAAAACATGAACAACGAATTAAATTCAAATTCAGATGTTCTTATGCTCTTCACTATAGCACAACATCATGTGACTTTGGGGCCTGAACAAACATTCTCCCAAAAATAAATATATTTTGCTGGGAAATGGTGGATGGGAAGATCCTAATGATAGATAACCTTAGAAAAGGGAACTTACAAGAGCCATCTCAATATGTTTTGTGGGAGAAGGTTGAAGGAGACATCCCTAACATCTTTAGATAGTGTGCCATCAATGTAGAGGTCTCGACAAATACCTTGGAAAATTTCAGTGATATAACAAACATTTCAAATAGTTGGGAAAATATTTTTGAGGGTTGGAAATCCAAATCCATTGCCATGAAATATCTAACTCATTATCCATTAGATGCTAGATGGATCTCTTGGGAAGTTTTGATGTCATGCAAGAAAACATTCTTCAATGGAGTTCATCCAATCTCGACTTCCACAACCACCAAAGAAGCACTTTTTATTTTTGAATCTATTTCTACTCATGGATATGATCGAGGTGAATTGGTTGGTCTGTCACAATGAAGTACGATTGTTCATGAATTGGCCAAAAACGAAATCAGTCTGGTAGCTTCAGTTATAAGCCTCCAACTAGAAAGTCCTGTGTTATAAGGATGGACCCTAAAGACATTACAAAATGGTGGAACAATAAGGGAAAATATTCAATATTTTTTATGTAGAATTTAAAGGAAACCCAGGGGAGGCAACAATATGAGGGGTTCTATATTGCCTCGATGAAGAAATTGAGATACAATATTCATGGGGCTTCGGAAGTGATACAAATAATCAAGTCGATATTTTAGCTTTGTGGCAGGGGTTGGATTTGGCTATCTAATGCAAAATTTCATAGTTAGCATTCTATCAAGACTCGGTAATAGTCATCCAATAGGAATGCAATCTCCAAGAGAACTCTTGACAGGTTCAATGCTCAATTCTTCAGAGAATAAGCTTACAAATTGTAAAATTTGAGTCTGTTGAATTTTATAATGTAAAGGGGCACCACAATTTAAATATTGATGATATACCAAACAAGACATCCTACACCAAGGAATATTAATACATGATAAAAGGAGTGGTGCATTTATACCATTTCCATGACAATTTCAAATATAACTCAAGGTGCAAAAATATTGTAAAGTGTGAAAAATCAGAAAGTATTTGGATATTGGTTCATCATCCCCAAGAAAAATCATCTCCATGACTTATGAGTCTACAATATCTCTGCCTAGATATTTTAAGGCTTATTACTCTCATGGGGGCTCGAGCACATGCTCATACTTGGCCTTTCTAGGTGAATACAAGCATGGCAAAGGATGGGTGGAAGAGATCTTATATTCACATTAAATGTTGGAGGACCATGATGGACTCTACATTCAAATATGAAGAGCCAAAATGGAGTATATTTTTTAATTATTAACCAAGTCAAGGGGAAATGGGAGCACTAGAAACAAAAGCACAACTAGTTCTTTGAACCAGAAAATAGCCTTTCTTCGGACTCGATAGTGGTGGTTATTACTGAAGGCTCCACACATATGAAGAAGGATGCAGATGTGGGGACAATAGATCTAGTGCAATAGAATAAAGATAAAGATAACAATGAGGAGGACAAATTTGAATCAAGTCAACATAGTGCAACTAGCTTTTTATGTGTTAAATCATGTATTGCATATTTATATATTAGTTCTAGGAATATTTTAGAAAATATATAGGAAAAATCAGTTTAGAGTAGGATACTACAAACAATACAATCAGAAGTCAAATTTGTTGTAGATATTTTTCAACTCAACTGATGAAGACTTAGTTGCATATGTAAAAGGTTCCACCCTTGAATCCACACTAAGATTAATAGCAAAAGCCTAACCATTATGTTTCAAAAAATTGTTCTAACTTAGATTCCTATTAAAAACACACACATACACACACATTTCTATCAATTATATTAAAACCAGCTTAGATGCATCTTAATTCTAGACATACCAATTGCCAAATGAAATCTCTTTTGGCTTTAAAATAGTTTGAATCTCATTTAAATTTAAAATATGTTTTTATGTGAAAAAAGTTGACACCTCTCAATGCTTGGTAGAAACTGAGTTAACATATATCTATGCTAATTTAATTCTCCACTTTAAATAGGCTATATTCCACATGAATGTTATGGGTTCTCATAAACCTAGAGCTCAAATTTACCAATGAGTTCACCAGGTCAAGTAGACATATTATATATATGTGTGTGTGTGTGTGTGTGTGTGTGTTTCCAAAAAATCACCAATGCTAAATTGACTATTTTATGTCAATTCTATTTTAATTATTAATTTTAGTTTTTTAATATTCACATGATTTGACAAAGACAAAATGTTTATAGGACAAGACTAGACAACCTATTTTCCCTTCTAGAATTGGGAACACGTCTTCACACAATAATGATTATAAATGATTGATGTAAAAGTATTATATTTAATATATATTTTTTATTTATACAAAAATATTTTATTTATGTCCACACGTGGTCGCACAACTGGTAAAAAGCATATTGATAAACCCTTGTGATGGTAATTTTTTTTTTTTATGTGAATCCTGGATATTTTGAAGGATTTTGTTTTTGGATTAACAAATAACTACACAAATATCTAAAAATCATGCATGAATATTTGAACCATATCAATAAATTATGGCATAAAATATGTGATGTAGTTATCCACATAGCATTATGTTATGCAAATTGTGTTCCAATCAAAAGTTTGAAAGGAAAAAAGTTATGATATTGAAAAATTAATATTTCTTTTTCAATGTTACACATTATAAGTTGCATTGGTCAATTCTAAACTAATAACTATCAATAAACAAATCGATTGCTAGAGTGCTTTGTTGGTAGTTACTAATGCCAATTAATATCATGGGTTATCAATAGCACATGCCCTAAAACCATAATTTATTTCATAATCAAAATAAATCTAAAAGAAAAAATGTTATACATTTGATATATATCTGAACCCTTTACTCTTACTACTACTAAAAGTAGTTTGTGGATATTCCATAGAAATTAAATCAATATTCCACTAAAATAAAACATGATAATATTTTTATGTATAGAGATGTGAAATTTATATAATAAGAGTGTAAATCCATATTCAATATTCCACTAAAATAAAAAATGATAATACTTTTATGTATAGAGATGTGAAATTTATATAATACCAGTGTAAATCCATCTTAACTCTACATCTACTAAACTAGAGATCAAATCTCTTCATTCCAAAAGAGGTAGAGATTTGATCCCTCCCTCGTTTAGTAGAACTAGAGTTAGATGAATCTAGGCTAGTATAATAAAATTGATACATAAACATTATGTTAGATCTTAGGCTTTTGTGATCCATAATATAATAAGCACGTCTTTCGATTATTTGGTTGATGTTTCAAATAAGATAATGTGGTTCATCCTCCTGACAAAGGTGAAAAAATCTATAGATCCTAATGAATAAATAGCAAGTATGTGTCATATTCCAGAATTAGCTGTTAGAAACTAGCCGCCGTTAGGAAATTAGTTTTGTTTTTATAATTAATGTATTTTTAATTTTTAATTTCAATTAAAAAACTAGGTGTTATAAAGTAATCGTTAATAGATATTTAATTAATTTATTAATAATATTAAATTTATTATATATTAAATTAATTATTATAATATAACAAATAAGAAATTACTTATTAATAACATTAAATTGTTATAATTAACCATTTTTTACTTTAAAAAAAAACATATAAATAAACCCTATTTCTATTTCAAAAGAAATAAAATAGAAAATTATTTATTATTAATTAACAAAATTAAATTATTTATTAATAATTTTTATGAAACATTGATTTAATACCACTTTTATTTATAAATTGTCGAAGAGTCGAATAAAAAAACTAGTTAATAATATCGATTAACGCTATTTCTAATTACCCAAACAAAAAATAAAATAAAATATAATATTAACATATATGAAATTACTCATTATTTAAAAAAAACAAGGGGATTAATTAAGATAAAGGAGTTGGAATCCTCTTCCACTCCTTCTGGGACTTGATCAAAACTAAGGTTTGGGAGGTAGTGGAGGAATCGAGAACTCTACACTGGCTACTACCATCTCTTAACTCCACTTTTCTAGCTCTCATCCCAAAAGAAGAGCAATCTGTTGCGCCAGACAAATTCCGACCGATTTCTCTATGAAATGTCATCTACAAAGTGATCTCAAAGGTAATTGCCAATCGACTAAAACCACTCCTCCCTATGCTAATTTCGTCTGAACAGTCAGGCTATGTTGAAGGCAGACAGATTCTGGACGGAATTATCCTAACGCGTGAGATCATTCACTCTCTCAAGAAAAATAAGCAACCATGTATGATCTTAAAACTAGACCTCTCCAAAGCTTTTGACAAACTTAGTTGGTCATACATTCAAAAAATGCTTAATGCTTTTGGCTTCTCCCACATGTGGGTTCGATGGATTATGAGTCTTCTGTCTTCCTCTTCTTTCTCCATTTTGGTCAATGGCTTCCCTTCACAGCCCTTCAGGCCATCCAGGGGCATTAGGAAAGGGGATCCCCTCTCTCCCTACCTCTTCATCCTAATGGCCAAAGGTCTAGGTCGCCTTATCAAGCACTCTCATTTCTCCCAGCAGCTCAAAGGTCTCTCCATCCACAACTCCCCTACAATTACTCACCAGCAGTTTGTAGATGACAATATGCTTTTCGGCTACCCCTCTCTTCAGGAAGCCTCATGCTTCAAATCCCTGCTCAATGATTTCTCTGAGGCCTCTAGCACTACCATTAACAAATCTAAATCGCAAATTTTCTTCTTTCACACTCCACCAGTAGTCAAAACAGTTGTGGCAAGAATTCTAGGCTTCCCCGTTGCCTCTCTTCCATCCACTTATCTTGGCGCCCCCATGATCGCCTCCTCTATTAAGAACTCTGCTTGGAGAAGGCTCCTAGAAAATATGAACAACGACTCAATCGATGGACTTACAGGTCCTTGAACATCGCCAGCAGGGTTGTTCTCATTAAGGCAGTATTGCAGGCAATGCCGCTTTACTTGTTCTCCATCTTGGCAGCCCCCAAATGGGCCCTCAAGCGACTAAGAGACATTCAAAGAGGTTTCTCTGGGGGAAAACCTCAAACAATCATAAATGGGCCTTAATAAAATGGAATATTGTATGCACTTCCAAGGAAAAAGCCGGTATTGGTCTGAGAGACCCAAATCATAGAAATGCAATTATGAGTGCCAAAATATGGTGGCAATGGCTCTCCTCACCTGGCAAACCCTGGGCTATCATATGGAGTGCTAAGTATGCTAAAAACAGGCCACAGGAGGAACTCATACGCTACACTCCAACCACCCAGTGTTTGTTGATATGGAACACAGCTAAACAACACTTTAAGCTGATTCAGAAACACAACTTCTGGGAAGTCCGAAATGGTCGCATAGCCAGATTCTGGACGGACGCTTGGAACCAAATGTCAAAGCTCAATGGGCTCCTACATATTCCCTTAAATTTCCCTGACGAAGACCAACAACAACACAAAATTTGGGAATTCTAGGAACAGGAATACGAGTTTAGGTATAGAAAATGGAAGCAAGGTATACAATTAACCAGGAATGAGGAACATCCCTTCACAGCTGAGCTGGAGAGAGAGCTACAACAAAGAAGCATCAGACACTCAGAGGACAAAGACATCTTACGATGGGGCTACAGGCCAAAGGGGGCCTTCACCACTGCAGAAGCCTACAAAATTGTAAGCACTGACCCCTCCATTCTAGATCCAATATGGTCCAAAATCTGGAAGCTAGATTCTTGGCCAAAAGTATCTCTCTTCTTATGACAGGTTGGGCACAAAAAAATTCTCAATTGGGAAAAACTCCGTAGAAGAAACTATCATGGCCCTTCCATGTGTGTAAATTTCAAATCTCACGAGGAAACTACTCAGTATCTTTTGGATGACTGTCCCTTGGCTAATCTACTATGGGAAAAGGCCAGCTTCAGGAGTCAGAGAAGATGCAGGCTTCTAAATGATATAACAAACACATTAAGACATTGGCCACTGCATCCATATAAATGTGACATTCTCAACCACCTATGGCGCTTAATTCCTGGCCTGCTTCTATGGAATATATGGAAAGAACGCAACAAGAGGATATTTAAAGACCAATACTCCCCAACTGATATCATTTGGAGAAAGGTTTGTGAGAACCTCGAAGAAACCTTGAATATCATATCATGGAACAAAGACGATCTCCCAATGCAAGACCATGAGAAAGGTATATGGAACAACTGGAATCTACAACTTCCAGCACAGTCCTCCAACGCCATCAAACACAACAGCAACAAAACATAACAGACCATGTGGAAAGCCCCATCTAAGCATTCTTATAAACTCAATTTCGATGGAGCTTCGAAAGGCAACCCCGGGAATGCTGGCTATGGGGGAATCATCCGAGACTACAAAGGCAAGCCTCTATAGATCTTTTTTGGAAATATTGGCTGGGACAAAAACAACTCAGCGGAGTTGGAAGGTCTCTGGCAGGGGATCATTCTCTCAAGACAAAACAACCTAATCCCCCTGGAGGTCGAGGGTGACTCCCAAATTCTCATCAATATGGCCAAGCACCTCCTGAATGACTCAAATGAAAAAAAAAGTAGCCACAAGCTGGAGGATGGAAGAAAGGCTGGAAACTCTGGAGCAGGAATTACTCAACAACCGAGCCATCACCTTCAACCACATAAGAAGAGAAGGCAACAGGTGGCTGATCTACTTGCCAACATTGGGGTGGAAAGCGCTCTTGCTCTACAGGCAGGCACTCTTGACATTTTAACAAATCATGCACAAGCTCAGGAATGCCTACCCCTGGTCCAACATGATGGCAACCTCCCGGATGCGGGTGATCGTTAAGTTTTTCCGGTTAATGAGACAGAGGTCCCGAGGAGACCACGTGCCCATCACGTGCAAGGCGCAAATGGGAAACGATGGTAACGAAAATCCTAGGACGGTGGCTTTATTAGTCACAGGTTGGCAGGCCGAAGGCATTAACGCTTCGGCCTCTCTTGGCTGCACTTCCCCTCTCGGCTCTGCGATGGATTTGACTGCAGCTTTTATGGCGGACGACCACTGAGGTAGAGCTGGAAGCTCTATAAACAGCGGCCCTATCTGCCCTCCTGGCCTCATGCTCTTTGAATTCTGCATTCCTGCCCGCCTGCAATCCGACCTCAGGGTAATCTGAGTCCAGTTCTTGGTTCAGGCAGGCTCTGCCCTATTTTGTCACAGCTCGAACTTGTTCGTTCAGCTGAATTACTCCTTGAATCTCCCCGCCAGCATGGTTCGTGAACGCCCACGGCTGCTGAGCCACAGGGGCTCCAGTAGAGGAGGAACCTCACGACGCCCTGCTGCAGAAGATTCCCGCCCTCCCTATCACTGCCTGCATTACCATTGCTTCTGTCACTGCCCTAGCTCGGCCTTCACTCATCCTTCTCAGCCTACCGAACTCCTGGATGCCAGCTCCTCTAGCACCTCTAGTGCACCCTTCTTTGGCTCGGCCATCTTCTCTTTTGATAGCCGTTTGAGCAGGCCACGTATCAATGCTCATATCTCTGTTTTGTTCATTGATGAACCGGAGGAGGAAGGAGGCACCAGTTCTTCGCCTGTTCCAGCTCCCCCGCAAGAAGAAAGCCATGAGGCCATTGCGACACAGGAAGACAAGGGAAAGATAGTTGAGGCTCCAACTCCTCACAAGGAAGGCAACGAGAAATTTCCACCTGCAGAGGCTGAGGAAGCTGCAATGAAGAAGCTGGAGGAGGACTACTACAGGCTCTGTACGATAGTGGAGGAGGAGCCGGAAGAGGAGGAGTCAGAAGATTAGCACGCGGCTCCAGTTCTGGAATTGATGTCTGGGTGTTGGCTCTTGGCTTCTCTGGTCAGGTTTCCTCGTCCACTTGTCATTATCTGTTTATGTTTTGTTCTGTCACGGCCGTCGATGAGTCTCAGTGTCAATGTTTTGGGGTCGACGTGTCAATGTTTTGAGGTCGACGTGTCAATGTTCTGGGTTTGATGTGTCTTAGAGTCAAGGTTTTGGGGTTCTTTTTGGTATGAGGAACTTACCCCCCGTGGCACTCCCCTGCGTGGGACTAATGGTTACTGTTACGGTTTTGGGTCCTCCCCTGCGAGGGATTGATGGTTGTTACTCTGGTTGCTGGTTTCCCCTGCGTGGGAACTTTCATGGTCCTCCCCTGCGTGGGAATCTCTGATTCTTTTTGCACGCATGGCCAAAGGGTTGAGCCCGTCTGCCAGGATCTATGGTAGCAGGATCCCGCTATAAAGTGTGACTGTAACTGTATCTTCAACTTTTGTACATAATAGAATAGCTTAATTCAGAAAAAAAAAGGAGTTGGAATCCAGCTCTTACCCAATTTCCACCCGTCATCCCTATTGGGATTGACAACATGTTTGTCAATCTCAATAGCCTCTCTAAGCTTCCTATGGTGGAAATGATCAACCGTGGGAATGACCTTCGCATCTTCAATACAAACATGGTGCTTATATTTCTCTGCATGCTCTGCAAGAGCTGATGAGCGAGATTGATTGTGCCTTATATTTGCAACATGTTCTTGGATTATCTGTTTAATAGAGCATCCGACCTCCCTAATGTAAGGAACCCTACATGAACATGGGATCAAGTAGCATCCTTTCATGTCTTTAGGTTCAATTGGGTCTTTTAAGGATCTTAGAGAATTATTAATGGTATTAATTGGCTTGAAAGAAGAGGACACATTATTCTTGTTCAGAAGATGGGTAATCGTGGCAGTGGTCATCTGGATAAATGGGAGTTGTACTTTAGAGATTGAGCCATCACTAGGAGGTTAAACCCTCGACTCTTTGTGGGATATTTGGAAATCCTTTAGGCCTTGATATCTGCTATAGCTATTATTCACAAAAACTTTAATAAGATGAGACTTTTCCTCTTCTAGGTGCACTCATTTGAAATTCTTAAAGCACGGTTGGCTAGAGTACTAAGAACCCCAAATTTTTGCGCCAGAAAATGATGAGAAACAGAATGAAGATTTTGTTCCATGTGAGTTTTCTTATGCAAGACTCAGTGAGAAATAGAACCATCATTCATTATAGCGAGAAGGATGTCTAATAAAGGAATACACCCATTCTCCTCAACCTCCATTGTGAATTTGATGGATTTTGATTGAGAATTAGGATGGTTAAGAAACATATCTAATTTTTCGTGACCATGAGGCCACACGACACAATTGTCATCAACGAACCTATTTTATTTTTTAGGGTTAAATGGATCTGAGGCTAAGTCCTTAGTCTCAGAATATTCCATGAATAAGTTATCAACTATAGTGGAAAGCAGAGAACCCATCGACACACCACAGGTTTATTTAAAGAACTCACCTTGAAAATTGAAGAAAGTAGAGGTGAGGCGGAGGCTAACTAATTTGGTAGTGTCATTGTCAGTGATATTATTTATAACATGAGCCTCTTCAATAGGAATACAGGTATAAAGGGAAAAAAATAAAAACTCACCAACAAATCACCAGGTTTGAGTCTAATATCCTTCAATTCTTTCATAAAGGAGGAAGATTCCTTAACAAAGGAATTAGTGTGACCAATAAAAGGTTTGAGTCTCTGAGCTTATAATTTAGCGAGAAGATATGTAGAACCACCTATTGTGTTAAAAATAGGTCTAAAGGGGACCCCAACGTTATGAACCTTGGGCAGGCCATAAATCCTAGGGATAAGGGAATTTCTCTCAAATATATTCTTACAAAGAGGCTTAAGGGAATTAATAAAATTAATGGTAGTAATATTTATTTGTTTACTTTTTAAATAAGATTCTTATTAAGCTTGATGTAACTAGCACTATTTAGAGATGATCAATCATCTTGTTTGAATAGTCTAATTTATCACGAATGACAACTGCGCCTCCTTTGTCAGCTTTAAGGATGACAATGCCAAGGTCGTCCTTTCAACATTTAAGGGAAATAAATTCATTTTTACTAATGTGTCTTTTGGGAGGCTTAGCCTTCCTAAAAACGATAGCACAATCCTGACTTATAACCACTTTAACATTATCAAGCAGGTCCTTAATGCCAAATTCAATGTTGCAAAAAATGACATTAATGGGAACCTTATTAGGGTTATGGAAAAATTAAGACCTTTATTTACAAGACTAAAAAGAGAAGGATCAAAATGTTTACTAGAGAGATTAATAACATTTTTAAAGGAAGAAGAGAAAAAATTATTATTATTATATTATTATTGGTGGTGGTGTTAATATAGTTTTTAATATTGTTATTATTTAGACGCTTCATATTATCAAATGCACAAACCGAATTTTTATTACCACACACTATGTTATTTAAATCATTAATAATTAGATTATTATTCTTTATTAATTTATTAGTCTTCTATGTGAGAAGAATTTCTAGGGTAAAATAAAATTAGGATCGTTAGAATGGGAAAGGTTGCAAAAAATGATTCAACGAAGGTACATGGAGATGAAACAAGGTTACAGTAAGCGGAAGCCATACACTTAAGATCATGAAGATTTGACGATGAAGGAAAATGAGAAGACATTGTGAAGGAAAATTAGAGGAGGAAAATTGATGAGTGATGGGAAGGAGACTGGGTCCAACAAAAATCGAAGCAGCTGATGATGAGGGGGTCTCAGATCATAGGGGAGAGGATGCTTGGGCACAATCAACAATAGCAAGGGTCGTCAAAACACCATTGATACCATAAATTTGAGAGGTTGGTTCAGTCTTATCTGCAACCTTAGGATCTAAATCGATTAATTGAGAGAAAACCATATCAGGAGAGGGCCTCCTTATTTCATTACCACCCAACCGATTGGGATACTAATCAATTAAACCAACTTATTTATCATAGAGAGACCTTCGGGCAGTATCTGAAATAATGAAGATTGGTTCCTTGCCATAATCTAAGGGAACAAGAATCAAATCGGCATAAAAAAAATACGACACGACATTAGAATTAGGTGAAGAATTTGACACTCGGTTTTGAACCCATGCGTTCAAGGAAGAAACTTTCTCCTCACTGATTCGACCTAATGCTTGATGGGAAGAGCTTCGACTATCTATGACCGGATAGAAGGCACCTTGTAGCCTGTAAAATTTTTCCATTTTCGTCTATTTTGAAAGTTCTTCAAACCAAAAATTACTTGCAGCCTTGCTACCATCAATCACTCTGGAGAGAGAATTAGACATGCTAATAACTTGCACGGTTGGAAATCAAGAACATTCCTAATTTTACAAATTTCAGACAGTAGAATTTTTATTTGATCCCTTTAATTTCAACTATTATAACTATTAATTTTTTGTTTTTTTCTAATTGTACAATTATCTAGGAGAGTATGGTAGAGGTGTTGTAATGTAATATAAGGTATTTTAAATATTTTTATTCGGTAATATTACATTGAACAAATAAATAAAATAAAGAAAACAATAAACCTATTAATTAAGATAAAATTCATGTAATTAAGGTAAATTTATATCAAGTTACAAATGGTTTTTGATCTCCATGTTTATGATAATTGCATGGTATTGACCCATGATATTTATGTTGAACATAACATATTTAAATGGTAAAATTAAAACTCCAAACCTCGAGAGGGATCTAATCTCTCTTTTCACTGTAAAAGAGATTTGCACTTTTAGAGCTTTGATCCTCTCAAAATTTGGTGATTTAATTTCTAGAAGTGAAAATCTCTTTACAGTGGAAAAAAAGATTAGATCCCTACAGATGTTTGATAGATCTAAAGTGACTTATCTTCTTTTTAACAATTATAATATGAAAATCTGAATGGCAAAAAAGAGATTGCATAAATGTTGTACCCTTCTTTTAGATTTGATTATCTTCACATTTTTTAAAATATTTTATATTCATGACTATGGAGGAGACTCTTTTTGGTGGTTTAGAGTCATTCCCTTTTGAATTTTCCATCTATATTCTTGAATTATATCTTCTAGTTATTAGGCTATCTATTGTGATACTTATAGCTGGAAATATTAAGACAGGTTGGAAATAATTAGTATTTCATTGTTTTTAACTATTTTTATGTTTTAAAACGTTTAATGCAAATAATTCATGAAACACATATCTTTCCATAAGAAACAATCGTAAAAATTTTCTTTGTAAATATTTTATGCTTGATATCCTAAGAAAAAACATAATAACCTGATCTCCTATGAAGAAATTTAATAACGTGAAAAGCACAAACATAGTGGCCAATCTTGTGGGTATCTGGCCACTATTATCTCCCCTCAATTTGAGAGATTTGTACTAATGATCACGCTTCAGTGTCTCGGAAAACTATGGAGGCAAAAGCCTAGAAGACACTTCGCACAACCAAGCAACCCTTAAAGCATGGAATTCTACCAATGATACAAACATGAATAAACCTCTCTTTCAAACAAGATTTGTTGAGGTTCTCATTTCGGAGTTTCGTTCTCGAACTCTCATTGAAAGATATGGAATAAAATCTACAGGTATTTGTAATAAGTTTCGGGTTCGCTTTTATTAAATATACATTTCTTATTGAAAAACTCAATGACTTTGATACTGTAATAGAGCTTTTAAAAATGTCCCTGACCACTTAGAAGTTCATTTTTTTAAGATAAAAGAAATCCTTTTTCTTAAAATGTCACTATTTTACATTAAAATTTAATATCAATTGAATTGTCTTAAATATAAAAAATTAAGACAAAAACAATTTGAGACAAATATTTTAAGACAAAACTTTATATTTAAGACAAAAACAGTTCGAGAGAAAAATATTTTAAGACAAAAATTAAATTTAAGACAAAAATAGCGAGACAAAAGTATTTAAGACAAAAAACAAAAATATTTTAAGGGAAAAACAATCTCAGAAAAAAATATTTTAAGACAAAAACAACTTGAAGAAAAAGTATTTTAAGAGAAAACTTTATATTTAAGACAATGACCACTCAATACGAAACCCATTCAATACAATTAACAATTAAGACAAAAAGATATCAATTTAAGGCAATATTATCTAATAACTGCAAAATTGACTCTAGGAGTGCACCGTATGTCAGTTATCTTGCAGGTTACTACTGTCTCACGCCTATATTGAGGTTGTTATTTCATTTCCATTCATGTTATCTTATATAAAGACAACTATTTGTTGGGGTCTTGATTTTATGGAGGTAGATGACTTTGAAGAATACAAAAACTTTTCCTCACAATATTTCCTGGACATTAATATCTCTTCTATCCCTTCATCTTTGTTGATATTATTAGAGACAACTTGTCTAGTGTTGCATTCGATCGACGAGTCACTTTGGTGCTTACTATTGTAGAGAAGTTGATAAACTAACTAAACAATGGAATATTTCTCTTGGTTAAGTGATTAAGCCTCGAATTTGAATTTCCCTTAATATGCATCCCCTCAAGCTTTGTATCTAGCTTAGGGTAATTAGTCGCAAGAAATATTTCAATGTGGTTGGCATATAATTGAGTGGATAGTTGAAGTTATTCCTTCAATTTTCAGTCATCATTAAACACACAGATAAGTGTACATTTCTTATGTGTATTGCCTTATGGAGTGATGAATCTTGTTACATTGTTAATGTTGCAATATTTTGCGTGTTTGTAAATGTAAATGAATGTCTATGTTTTGATGCTCAATATATCTTCATGATTAGAACAATGCCATGTATGCACATGAATTTTAAAGTGTGCCTAGAATATGCTATTCATTATTATGTGTGTGGTGAATGTGCAATTATTATTCATATTCAATCAATTGATTTCCAAATTGATGGGTATACTTAGTTTAACAAATCCCTACGCTATTTATTCTATCAAAACTGAGAATTTACGCATCAGGAATTGGTATATGAGTCTCCTTGAAACTACAAAGAGTGGGTGCACAACAGTTGTAGTTATGCTTTATGAACCTAATCTAGGTTTCTTTTTAGTCCATATATGTTATATTTTCAAGGTCGATAGGAAATGGGAGGGTATGACAATGTTGACTTGCTTTTAGGTCCAACGCCTAGTGGGTGCTGATGAAACCACACCCTAGTGGAACCATGTTGTGTGTATAGACACCAACCATAATCCATCAACCCTAGTGATCAAATTTGAGGTAAGGGAAGGGCAAATAAACTTGGCCAAATGTTGTTTTATTTTCGATGAGAAGCCTAAAGGCAAAGACTGCGGTATAGGTAGAACTAGGAGTGTTAGGAACTTTTTTAGTCGCCAATCGCTAACATATTTGTACCCTACAACAGCCTAAGAGTGTAGAAATTAATAGAAATTTGCTACTACTAATGTATTCGAATTGAAAATCATAGATTCCAAATTTCCTCTACTATTTTGGGAAATGGAAATCGCAATTTAGAAACACATGAAATGACACACAAACATCAAAATAACACAAAAACACAACCATATATAGGGAAACCCACAAGGGAAAACTTTTCCACTTATTTTCATTAATCGTATGAGAATGAGAAACTATTACAATGTCTTGCTTCAATCTTCAAACACACCCTGCATTGTAAATATGTTCTCTTACTGATTGTCCTACTCTGGCCAACAATTAATCAATTTAGGGCCCCATCTTTCTCCTACTTTCTTAAACAATCTATAGGGAAATTAGCTCCTAAACCCTCAGTAATTGATTTTCTGGCTCAATGTCCAACATGTACACCCAACTAGTATACAATTAATAATTACAATGTGCCTTTTCCTCCACTTCAAACTAGAAATTCAAATTTCATGCATCTCTGGGTTATTTTTAGTCGACTGACTAGTTTAAGTGAGAGATCATTGATTTACCAACAATTATACTAAATTGTCCTTCAACTGACTCAACTAGTTTCTTGAACTTATTTAACTGAGTCAAATTGACAATAACTGAATTAGATTGCTAAATTTTAGAAACACTACATGCACAAATCTACTTCTATCCTATAACTCAAATTTACTGAGAAAACAAGTAGACAAGACCATGTCACACAATTTAACTACCATCCAAGTCATCTTATTGATTTGGAAAATCGAATTACTAAATTTTAGTAAGTAACAAATCAAATTTAGTCTTTCTTGCTACAATTTTCTATCACTCCCTGTTAGCAAGAAAAGGATTTTGCTATTTGATTCAAAGTTCAAATATTTTCAAGGTAAATTTGAGACTCATTGGATTGGGCCATATGACTCGATTGAATTTTTTGTTAGGAATGGAGCAGTAAGAATAAAAAAAAATGATGAGCATCAAACTCCTCTCCTTGTGAATGGTCACAAATTGAAGATCTATCATATGCCATTCTCAAAGGAGGAGTTTATCAAAATATTTCAAGATAACTCTGCAATGAGGCTAGTGAAGAAGAATCATTCTTCTCCACCAGCCTAGTCTTTGTTTTTTTCATCATCATCTAAAAAAAATTGTATAAGCTTGAAAACCAATACTGATTGGCATTCTTATATAGAAAGTACCAGGCAAAAATCAGAAGATTCTAACGGCCCTATTATTTCCAAATTATCTTATAATAAAAAATAAATTATATTATAATATATATAATAAATTATAATTTATTAGATATATACTTCATACTATATATATATATATATAACCTAAACATGAATAATGTCTAGTTTGGTTTGTTTGTTTTCTTGGGATGTTTTTAACCAAAAACAGAAGTCTGTGGTGATTGATAGATTTTGAGTTAAAGAAATATGTGGGCTCATTTAATTCTCCCCTTTAAATAGATTGTATTTCATATGATTACTATGGGTTCTCTAATATTATATTGGATAAATAAATAAAATGAAGAAAATAATAAAATTGTTAATTAAGATAAAATTTATGTAATTAAAGTAAATATCGAGTGAAGTTAATCGTGTTTTTTGAGCTCCATGTTTATGAGCACTGCATGGTATTGAGCCATGGTATTTATGTTGAATATAACATATTTAAATGGTAAAATTAAATCACCCAAAATTAAGAGGGTCAAATCTCTAGAAATGCAGATATTTCTTACAATGAAAAAAGAGATTAGATATTTTTTGAACTTTTAGTAATTTAATTTCTAAAAATACAAAGCACTTAAAAAAAAAAAAAAAAAGAGATCTCTTTTGAATTTGTATTTTGTTTTGACAAATATAATATGAAAATCTGCAGGGCAGAAAAGAAAAGAGAGTGCACCGGAGTTAGTGATGTGTGCGTGATAGAATGACCTGAAAAATACAGACACAGTCGCAAATCTTTCGGTGATCTGGCCGTTATTATCTTCACTCAATTTGATAGATTTGTACTGATGATAACGCTTCGGTGTCTGGGAAAACTGATAGATTTTTATTGACGATAACGCTTTGGTGTCCTGGAAAACTAAGGAGGCACTTTGCATAACCCTTTAAAGCATGGCATTCTACCAATGATACCGGCGTGAATAAAACTGCCTTTAAAACAGGCTTCGTTCGGTCTCTCATTTTTGGTTTTGTTCCTGAACTCTTACTGAACGATCTGGAATAAGATCTACAGGTATTTGTAATAATTTTTCGGTTCACTTTTATTAAATATAAAAATTTTAATAAAAATCTGAATGACTTCTATACTGTAATGGAGTTCTATACTATAACGGAGTCCTCTATGATGAACTGGAAAGAGAAGTATGTAGGTTTCTTAAACCAAAATGCGAAACACAACTAAATCCTCAAAATCATAAAATAAGAAAATATAGTATCTTCCTTCCCTCCTTGAATGTGGAACTGAGTTTTTCAAATATTGTAATAGTATTTTTAACATCTGATTTGCACGTTTCAGAAGAGATCGATTTTCTTCGGAATAGTTAATCTTTCAAATGAGTTTCTTAATGAACAAAAGTTTTATCTATATCTCCACCATCGTCATTACCATTATTGGTCTGGTGCTACCTTGCATGAACACCTAATTGATCTGCTGAAACCGTAACCTGCTTAATTATTGTTGTAGGAATGATGTTTAAAGTCGGATCATATGGAGTATGACCTCGTCGTTGTACATGTCCTGGAATTTGATTTTCTTGCCGTAATCATGGCTGGGAATGTTAATGGTCCTTTGCATCTGGAGTTTTCTAAGCTTGAGGATGGCACTGTCGTATTCCCTTCCAGCCTATTCTTCGCTATAAAATGTGGTCAACCAAACATTTTTTTGGGTTACGGGAATCGTAGTTCCCCATTTAGGGTTACTCCAGGAAAAATATCCTCTGTAAGAGAATTGTGGTGCGCTCATCTTGGCGTAAATAGCATTATGTCGCTGTTTATCGGAGTAACTGTAAATAAAATTTGGTTGGGTAGATTTGATAGTGAAGATTGTTGGAACTACTACACCTACATGCAGACTCTCAGTTAGAGCATTGGATTGCATACAAGCGGACTCTTAGTTAGAGCATGCGACTACATGCAACTACTACACATCTACATGCAGACTCTTAGTTAGAGCATGGGATTGCATTCAATATTCCTCTTGCATGATTTACTCCTTGATTTGCTCCTGCTTTAACTCCGCAACTGACTAGTTATCTCCAAAACTTGTTGTAGGCGTTGAGTGTTCTCATTGATCACCACTATAGTGCATTACCTTGGGATCTTCACCCAGTAATGCTATATCATGAGCATTGTAAATATTTTCTAATGAAACATTCTTTTCTTCTTTCGATTTTCTTTTAGTGTTTTTGCTCTGCAAAGCTGTGTGTTCAACCTTTACTAGCTAGATTCATCTATGCAGGTTTTCTAACACATTTACATGGTATCAGATCCCACGGGTTGCTAGATAAAAGGCGTACCAGTACTTTATTTTGCATATATTACAGCTCGGAGATCGAAGATTGACAGAAAAATGGAGTTTCCCAAAGCATCGATCCTAACACCATACAACTATCACGAATGGAAGGACCAAATGGCTCGATACCTTCATCAAAAAGGGTTGTCCAGGATTACCATGGCTATAGAAGTGGAACCCACTTCAGCCATAGAGAAGTCCAAGTACCTCAACCGTATGGATGAGGCCCATGGATCCATATGCATGTGAATCTCTCCAGATTTGCAGTTTCATCTAGCTGCTTGCAATACTCCCAATGAGATTTGGAAAAAGGTCGAAGATCTCTACGGGAAACAGGATGAGATGAAAGGACATATGCTCGAAGTGGATCCATGGAACTATGATAGAATTCAAGACTTCTTCACCAAATATAATGATCTATTGCTACAACTCAAGGGTTGTGGAATTGACAAATCCAAGGAGGAGAGGCGCAAAATTCTCTCTATTATGTCAAAGCTCGGATTGGAATACTCCATCTTTGTGTCTACTTTTCATTCAGTAAGGCTCGCAACAGGTAAATCCTACACTATTCCTTCTCTCAAAGAATTTATGGAGTCCCTTATTTTTGAGCAAGATAAACTCATTGGCCTGGGGAAAATCAAACATCCAAAAGCGCATGCACTTGCTGTGCATGATAGCAGCCACAATAAACATCATAGATCTGATTCAAGTCAGAAAAATCAGCAGCAAAAAGACAAGGGAAAAGCACATTGCCATCCAAAGAAGGAAGGGTACACCAAGCCCTTCAATGACTCCTCCGGCTCGAGAAATGAGAAAGGGAAGAAAGGAAACAAATGCACCTACTGTCAAAGAGGGTTCCATCCAGAATCCTCTTGCATGAAGAAACAAATTGACCAAATGGCAAAAATCCTTCAGAAGCACAACCTTGGGGATCACATCCCTCAAGGCGCCAAGAAGAAAACTGAGGATCCGCCACACGGGAGAGGTAATAATTTTCATGCTTTTGTTGCAATTAATTCTTCTCCTCATGCATGGATTATAGATTCTGGTGCATCACATCATATGGTTGCTGCGAAGGAAGTCTATTTCTCTTTGGATGCATGCAAAGGACCTCCCATCCTCATCGGAGATGACTCACCTTTTGAGGTCACTGGAAAAGGTAGAGTGGAACTTTTACATGGAAGCTTTGAAGATGTGCTTCATGTTCCAAAACTTTCGGTAAACGTGCTTTCAGTTTATCAGATCACTCATTCCGGCACTGGAAAGAGAGTGGAACTCACTCCAGATCCAGTAAACATATATGATCTACATAGCAGTGACAAAATTGAAACTGGTGAGGTAAACAATGGAGCGAGACTGTATACATTTTCTGAATTTATTGAATCTGAATCCTCCTTATTGCTTACACATGCTAATGATAGTAGTAGGCTTTGGCACGAAAGGTTTAGTCACTTAAATTATAGGTATATGCAGCA
>APFE030240623.1:0-23603 GCA_000404065.3 Pinus taeda | reverse complement strand
AGAGCATTGAGTGCATCTTTGTTGGATACCCTGATGGTGTGAAGGGATATCGACTCCTCATTCCCTCTACGGACAAGCTCATCATTGAGCGAAGTGTCAAATTTGAGGAAAGTCTCTCGCATGCACCTCAGTCACTGCATGCGGACACTTTTTATCTACCTCATGTCCGAGATGATGACTCAGTGCACTCAGATGCAGATACAGATCATGCAGATGCTGAGGAAGAGCATGCAGATGCAGAGACAGAGTCTTCAGATACAAATCTAGTGCATGCAAATGATGATCCACATCCAAGCCCAGATCTGGCTTCCAGTAGTAAATCATATTCCCCTGTCATAAATTAGAGAACAAGGAGCTTACGGGAGATATATGCACAAGACTAACCCACTACTAGAAATGGTCTTATGGGGGATAATTCTAATCTACAGAGGACTAGCTCAGAGTTTATTGAGCCTCCTCTTGTCCTTGTTGCCACTGAACCATCGCCCTCTTGGCATTGTCATTTGGTTTAGTCTTCTGATCCACAGTGTTATGCTGAGGCTGCTGGGCATCCATCTTGGGAGTCTGCCATCGAGGAGGAGTATAACTCCCTCCTTGAGAACCAGACTTGGGATCTGGTCCCCCTTCCTTCAGGAAGGAAAATTGTCCGATGCAAATGGGTCTACAGGACCAAGATTGCTGTAGATGGGAAAATTAACAGATGGAAAGCGAGGCTAGTATCTAAAGGATTCCAACAAGTGCATGGCATTGATTATGACGAGACCTTTGCTCCAGTAGAAAATATGGATTCCATACGCCTTACACTTGCCATTGCAGCTGCCCAGCGGTGGGAAGTACATCAGATGGATGTGAAGAATGCCTTTCTTCATGGAGACCTATCCGAGGAGACCTACATGGAGCAACCACATGGTTTCATTCAGGATTCATCTTTGGTCTGCAGACTGAAGAAATATCTCTACGGCCTTAAGCAGGCCCCGAGATCTTGGTACGCGAAGATGGATTCTTTTCTCTTAGCACAAAAATTTGAAATATGTAAGTCTGATCCGAATGTTTACATGCTTAGGACACATGATTCTCTTCTTATCTTGGTTTTGTATGTAGATGATCTCCTAATCACTTGCAGCTTGGCTTCAGCCATTGCTACAGTCAAGAGGGCCTTGCATGATAGGTCCTTGATGACAAACATGGGTCCATTACACTTCTTTATTGGTCTTGAGATTAGCCAGGATGCCACAGGAATCAAACTCTCTCAGGCTAAGTATGCACAGGATCTCCTCGAGAGAGCCAGCACCGACTCCTTTTCTATCTGGGGTCTGCCTTAAGGATGGAGGTGACACTCCATTAGTTGATAGCACTCTCTACCGACAGCTAGTGGGGAGCTTATTGTACCTCACCCACTCCAAACCAGATCTCTCATATGTAGTAGGGGCAGTTTCCAAATATATGCAGGAGCCACATGAGCTACACTGGAATGATGCCAAGCGCATCCTCCGATATGTGAGGGGCGCAATCACCTTCGGGATTCACTATGCAGTAGGCACTGCATTGAATCTCCTTGGCTTCACAGATTCTGATTGGGCGGGAGACAACATTGATCGCAAGTCCACCTCCAGATATTCACTTAGTCTAGGATCTAGCCCTATCTGTTGGTCGAGCAAGAAGCAGGTTGTTATTGCTCTCTCTTCAGCTAAGGCCGAGTACAGAGGAGTAGTCAACATCACCATTCAGGCTCTGTGGCTATAACAATTCCTCACCTAGTTGGGCATTCAGTTTCGCCAACCCATTGCCATCTGGTGTGACAACCAGAGCACTCTCAAATTTTGCAAGGATCCAGTACAGCGGCAGCGGACGAAGCACATAGAGATCCATATGCACTACATCAGAGACTTAGTACATGATCGGGTCATTGATTTGCAGTTCTATCCCTCAATAGAACAAACTGTAGACATCTTCACCAAGACATTCACTAAGAAGAAGTTTTTCTCTCTGCGTGATTGTCTTGGAGTGAAGGACACAGTTGCTTAGCAACTGTATTTTCTTCCTCTTTTCTTTTGATTACATTGTATTTTGAGGGGGCGTTTTTCCCACGAGGTTTTCCCTCTTTCCTCAATTTTAATACAAGTTGCACTGTATTTTGGGTGACCTTTGGCCTTAGTTTTCAGGGCCCATTTTCTATTTTTCCCCATAGTGGTGTTCAAGCGGGGTGTTGGAACTACTACACCTACATGCAGACTCTCAGTTAGAGCATTGGATTGCATGTAAGCGGAATCTTAGTTAGATCATGCGACTACATGAAACTACTACACATCTACATGTGGACTCTTAGTTAGAGCATGGGATTGCATGCAAGATTCCTCTTGCATGATTTACTCCTTGATTTTCTCCTTCTTTAACTCCGCAACTGACTAGTTATTTTCAGAACTTGTTGTAGGTGTTGAGTGTTCTCATTGATCACCACTATAGTGCATTACCTTGGGATCTTCACCTAGTAATGCTATATCATGAGCATTGTAAATATTTTCTAATGAATCATTCTTTTCTTCTTTCGATTTTATTTTAGTGTTTTTTCTTTGCAAAGTTGTGTGTTCAACCTTTACTAGCTAGATTCATCTATACAGGTTTTCTAACACATTTACAAAGATAAGGTTGTAATAGAATATTACAGGGACATCCTCAAGCTCAGAAAAACCCAGATGCAAGGGCCCTTGAACATTCTCAGTCATGAATATTACATCAAGGAAATCAAATTCTAGGACATGTACAACAACTGGAAGATACTGGATATGATCAGATATATTTGGACAACAAAAATTTAAGGAGACTTATGGCTTCAGGGGATCAATTAGGTGCTCATGTAACCTAGCGCCACCCGAACAATAATGATGATGGCGATGGTGCTGATATACAGAGGAAGCGAGAAATCTTCAGTAAAAAGGTGTGGAAGAGTGATGTAGGCAAGGTTCAAAGGTTGATCATTCCAAAACATCTGGATGAGGAGCAGGAGAGACAAAAGAAGTTCATATTCAATGACGATAAGCACAGGTTCGGGCAGTTCTGTTACACTCGCTGGAAGAAAAGCCATCACTATGTATTGAACACTACATGGAAAAGCTTTGTGAAGGGTAAAAAATTGAAGGTGGGGGGTTTTCTTTGCTTTGACAGATGGAAGTACTCGGTGTCATTCATAACAGTAAGGAACATGATGAGGAGGATGAACATGATGGCCAATCAGTTGAGCATCAAGGTGAAAGCAACTAGGAACATCATGTCCATTCAGTCAAGCTTCCAGGTGGAAGCAACAACTCCAATGGTCAAATGCACAACAAATTGAGCTCTTTTGAAAAGTGTGACCCAGATCATAAAAAAGCATTGCTACAGTATTTGGGGTCAAAGTTCCAGTTACATATCCAAGAAGGAAAGGACAATGGCCATGTGGGAGGACTTTGGTCACCAAGGTTTAGGGTTCAAATCTTCTAAGAGTGAACAACATAAACATATTGTAGCCTTAGAAAAAGAGAAACCACCATCACTGGAAAACGAGAACGGCATTATTTTTATGTCCTTCAGAGTTTGTAAAATGGGAACGGGATTATTTTTATGTCGTTCAGAGTTTGTTAATTTTGAGACTTATTTGATTTAAAGTTTTGTTATGTTCTTATTTCTTATAATATATATATAAAACATTTTTTGAAAGTTTTCTTATGTTTTTATTTATTATATATTTATATTTTTTGTTTTTTTGTTGAACTTTATGGAAGGATTGAAAATTAAATGTTTATTATTATTTTAAATTTCACATAGAATTGATTTTTTGTGAATTAATATAAAATTATGTGACTTTATATAGATGTTAAAAAATTTTGTTTCGGAACAAAAGTAAAAGTGAAATATTTTTCCTATATTTCTTTGATACTAAATGAACTGAACACACTAAAAATGATATTAGTGATGTTTTATAATGTTTTTAATTAAAATTAATCATATTGACTTATGTTTTTCAATCAAGCTTATAAAGTGAGATTAAATATGTGTAATTTTTCATTGTTTAAATAAATGTTTTGAACATCACTTGGAGTTTGTAAGCTACACAAATGAAAGCTTACAATTCCAAAACAAAAATAGTGGAATATAGATATATAATATATATAATATATTTACTTAAACATGACCTATTGAAATATTTTATTCACCATATTTTCTACATTAAGTATTTCTTTGTTATTAATATATTTTTAGAAAAGGTTTTAGCATGAGCTAAGAGGAATCACATTTCTTGACATGCAAACATTTTTGGAAGTACAAAAATCAATATCTATTTTTATTTTTAGATGCTATAAAAGTTTCCAAAAAAATTCATATACTTAAAAAATGATTAAACTATAAAATATTGGCAGCACTTCAAACTTTTTAACCATAAATAATTATTTATTCTAATATATTTATATGATATATACATAATATTTTCAATTTATAAAATATTTTATATAACATGTGCATTGAGCCATTTTATTATGGAGCATCAAAACAATTCTTTTGATATTAATATATTTTTAAGTATACTTCAATATTAATTCATATTATATTTTACTATATACAACACTAAAAGATTTCTAATGTGAATTATGAATAGAATATTTTAATATGAATTAATATCTATGTTGCATGAGTTTCTGGGAACTTGGGTACAGGTGTCAGGATGGGTAGAGGTTTCCTCAAAATTTACATGAAATGGCTAATTGGGAGCAGTAATATTATATAATAAAAAAATAAAAAAATAAAAAAAAATTGTTAATTGTTGATGATGATGATGATGGTTAACATCCACTAAGACCCAACTTTGGTCTATCGGACCTAAATAAATGACTTATTTAGTTTGATTTAAGATTTTATTCTTGTGCTCAAAAAGCTCGGAGAGAAGCCTCCCAAGCTCACTATAATTTTGACACCCTAAAAGGCTAGGAAAGTGAGTATTGCAACAAGGATTATGAAACTGAGATCTAATGTGGTTGTAGGTGGGGGATTTTAAGAGGAAGTGATTTTCATCCTTGATGTTCACATTCTCACAATGATGGCAGATCCTTTCCATCCATGGTGTTTTAGGAACTGCACAACCATGAGGAAGTGATTTTAATCCTTGATGTTCACATTCTCACAATGATGGCAGATCCTTTCCATCCATGGTGTTTTAGGAACTGCCCAACCACCTATTTCACTATCGAGCTCATGAGAGTTCATTCTAATCTTGGCTATATTAAATTTCTTCTTCTAGCTAGTTAAAGTAGAGAGATACTTTTGATCTTCTAAGGTGGAGTTGATGACCTCATTATACTATTTTAATTTTCTTTTACCTGATAAATCTTTCTTACACCACATTTTTTCTCTGAACTTAGAAGTAACAATATTTTTATAATAATTATATAATTTTATAATATTATAAAATTAATATTGAAATCAAAATATTCAAATATTAAAATCGATATATAAATATGTAAATGATAATATATAATCCTCTCTTATATTAATAAGTATATTCTTCTAAGTGTTTTCTCTCCCTCAATGTTGTCTCTTATATAATATAAATATATATATTATATATAAAATATATATATACTATATATATATATATATATTTAAATTATATATTATATATATATATATATATAAGTTTATTATGAGTTCTCTGACACATGATCAGTCTTTGAAACATAAAACACACACTAACAGTTTTACATATGTTTTCCTAATTATTCTTAAGAGAAAAAATAAAGCAACTCTAACATTTAAGCATTGATTACCACATACAATATGCACACACAATCTTCTGAGATATATATACATAAATAGCTAAAGAAGTGCACATCACCATGATATCCCACATATGGCCCTTACATCGAGGTGCCACCTGCACATGCTTCCTTAACCCATCAAGATATTGCTCCACTTTCTCAATTAAGGGTATCAATGTTAAGGACGTCTTTGGCCTTTCTTCCTTCGAAGGTTTAAACATAAGCTCATGTTTTGTGGGTAGTTCACCTAATTTCTCTACAAGATTTGTATTCCCCAACATCAGGGAACCTTGAAACAAAAAAAAAAATAGTCTTCAAAGCTCCCGGAACTTTCCTGAGCTCTCATTACAACTCCCAGTGAAAAGGGATGTTCCTATACAAAGCTCATGGAACTTTCACGAGCTCCCATAGCAACTCCCCGTTAAAAGGGAAAGTTAGTAGCGCTAGAACCATTGGAACTGGTTTCCCACCTCTTCTTGTGTAACATAGATTAATATTGAAGTACAGTTAAAAACATATTAATAGCAAAACAACGAATTCAATGTGGATTGCTCATATATAAATAACTTTCACACTAGGTTGTAAAATGAGCCACTCAACTCAATTTATTATGAGTTTCTCACCTCCATTATTATTATTTTAAATGTCACATGAAAGTCATCTTTTTTAGTTATTCTTATTCTTACGAGGGAAAAATTGCTTTTTTTTTTCAATTTTTTTTACTTTATTTCTTTTTAAAGTTGATATGAAATTATGTGACTTCACATGGATTATTTCGAGATAAGAGTGACTGAAATATTATTGATATTATTGATGTTTTATAATGTTTCTAATTAAAATATCCATATTAAATTATGTTCTTTAGTTTAGCAAACATAAATTGAATTACAAATGTTTATTATATATGCCAATATAATGTACATATTGATACAAAACCTAGATAGTACATTTGAATAACATTAAATATTAATCTCATAAATGAAAGTAAATATTATTTCCATAATCAAATAATCTTTACATGCATAAATATTTTTGGTTCTTTTTGAAAAAAATAATTTCCATTAAAAAAAGATGAAAATTATTAACACAAGACGCTCATTCATAGCCAGGGTGAAAAGTTGGAATTTTTTCTCATGTAAACCAAAATAAAATTTTTAAAAGATGTAAGAATAAAAAAATTGATTAAATAACTATACAAAACATTTAAAAAATGTCTACTCATAAAAAAAAAGTGAATTTAAAGAAATTAAATTCCTCTCCACTTATTTTATATAGGTACTTAAGATAAATCTATACTAATATATTACAAATACAAAAAAACATATAAAAAATGACTATTTTATAAACATTATAACCTAAAATCAACCAAAAATATGATCAACCATAACATGGCATTTGTCTACCTCACAGTCGCTATGAGATCATCAAGATAAGCAACTTGTTCCAACATAACTTATATAAAGGATTCCCTATAGGAGTCAAATTGAAAAAAATTCACGTAGTTTAAGTCTTTTATGTGTAGGTCAAAACTATAAGAAAATTGAGTTGGAGTGTGGTTTCAGTTTGGAATTTCAATTGGTTAAGTTTTCTTTATAAATATTTTTGTTTATTAGTTTAGATTTATCTTAATTTTTTATTTATCAAATAGTTAAAAGGATTTAAAACTTTTTGACTTTAAAAATAGTTTATATCTTAAGAGATTTGATCTTTTTAGGTGCATGATTGATTTTGACTTAAAAGGGATGTATCTTGCTTTTAATAATAATATTATAGGTTGATCCATGTCTCAAATATATTTATTATAAATAGTACTGTTTTTTTTGTTAATATTACTTTAGAAATTAATATAAATATAGTCTCTTAATAGTAATTTATGTTGAAATTTGAAAAAAATTAAATAATATTCATTTTATTTCTTTACATTGTTAATTTTTAGTTGTTGAAATTTAAGGTCATTAATTAATATAAATTTGTTATATCTTAAATTTAATTTGGTACTCTATCTAATGGACAAAATGATTTAATATGGTGTAGTCTATCTAATAGACTAAATGATTTTTGGCTTGAACCTCAAAATACAATTTCTAGAAAGATTGTAATTTCTTGTTGTTTAAAATATAATTTTGAATACATAAAAAACCTCATCAAAAAACCAAGGCACATGATTTATTTATTCATAATTTTTAAATTTAAGTTATAAATCGATATTTTCATATATATTATTTACTCTAATTATTGTTAAAGTATTTAATGGTTTTCATGTACGAGATATTTATATTTACTAAATCATTATAATATATAGTTATATTTTATAGTACTTATTTTAATGGAGCACACACATAATTTGCATAACAAATTTATTACTATGTAAAAATTTTATAGTCAAATTCAACTACCCTACATAGATATTAGTTATTTTGCTTATTTTTTATTAATCACAACTAAAATATTATTAAATTATGATTTTAATTTCTATTAAACTAAATATTATATATAAATATCACTTGAGCCTATAATTTACTAAACCATTCATTTTTAGTGGATGGATTTGAATGTATATTTTATATTCATTTAATATATTACTCTTCTGCCATAGATTTGTTAGGGCTCATGGTTTTGTAATTTATACTTATACCGTTTAATATATACATATAAAATAAAGATGACATAGATAGATCATTCCCACTTGAAATTATTTGACTTTTGTTTAGATTTTATCTATTATATTTAGATATGTTTTAATTTGACTTTTGTTTACATTTTACCTATTATATTTATATATGTTTTAATATAAATTATGTTTATATTATTTTACCTATTATATTTATATATGTTTTAACTTGACTATTAATTGAATCATATGAAGCTTTGTAACACCCCATGGTAAAATGTTTTTACTCCTTATGACTTAGTAAATTGTGATAGTTGCTAAAGTGGTAGTAAACAAGAACTTTGTTTTAATATTAATGTATGAGAATAATATAATGACTTAAAGGGTTATGGTTGTGAAACCCAAAACAATAGATAAATAAAGAAGAAATTAAATTAATAAATGTGTCATTATTTATTATTATTATTTTTAAGATTGTTAGAATGAGTTATTGTTCTTGGTTTCTTCTCGTTCCTAGAGAGAAAAGGGACTCTGAGGGGAAAAATCTAGGGATGGCTACGTGAGAAGCTCGAGGATATGGAAACTAAATGGAAAAAACCAAAATTTGTCACTATAGTGACAAAAGTAGAACTATGCTTCTAGGGTTGTTCTTGTCACTGTAGTGACAAAAGCAGAACTATGCTTCTAGAGGTGTTCTTGTCACCATAAAGACAAAAGCAGAACTACGTTTCTAGAGGTGTTTTTGAGCTGAATCTGAAAGTGAGTGGAACACTCAAATAATTTGAGTTTACATTACTTGACTTGACCAGGGGTCCTGAGGTTCACATACCGGTTAGCACAAGCTGGAAGAACACATACCGGTTAGCACAAGTTAGAATATCTTCCTTAACTATCTGGAACGAAGGGTTCGAAAGGAAGGGAGGTTGGGTGGAGAGACCTTTGATATCTATGGAAAGGATAAGTATCTCTGTAAAATAAAAATAAAATTTGATTTTTTTTTTTTTAATTTATTTTATTCTAATAGAAAAGAAAAACGAGAGAACTTTTTTTTTTTTTTTTTTAATTTCCATGCATTACTACAAATAGTTTAGATACAAATAAGGAAGCAGATTCATGGAAAAACTTTGTATCAACTACAAAATTGCAGAATGACATATAACCGTAATTCAAATGCAGGAATAGATAAAGTATAATTTTTAACAGTAGATAATATTGGTAAATTAAACTGAGTGTGAGTGAATAAAATATACAAGGAAGGGCTTGTAACAGGATTCTCGAGTTACCTGAAGGTTATTTCCTCTCTAGGAAGCTTAGTGTTGTTAAGTTCCTGGTCAATAATAGCCACATGTAGGGTAAAGGCTTGGTCAATAATAGCCACTTGTAGGGTAAAGGCTAGGTCCCTTATTACTAGGTCCTAGTCCTAACAAGGTGGAGAGAAGGAAAGATAGGAAGCCATTTTGGTTAAGGAAGAGAGCCTATATTTACTCACAGAATTAACCACTATGACTGAAAATGTCTATGTTGAACTCAACTAAGAAGAAATTGAAGCAAGGAAGCTTTTCATAATTACGCTCAGCAGAAGGGTTGAGCTTGAAAAGTTGACTCTATAATAATTACTATGGGTGTTCATTGTCTCAATAAACCTATGAGAACAATTGTTGGGAATGAAAGTAAGTGAAGAAATTATTTAACCAACCAGAAAACCCTTGCATGGGCAACCAAAAGGAAAAATAAAATAAAATTATAAGAATATGCTAAACCATCATATCAGGTTGAATAGGTTGCCATGGTCCTCTTGGAGCTACATAACTTAGTTGCATTGACAATTGACTTGCTCCATTGTCCTCTTGGTAAACTTCCTTCAACTTTGGTAATGAGGGGCAATATTTAACATCATGTGATTCTGCATGGACAACACAAATATCAGCATAATCTTTTTACTCATTTTGTATTCTTAACATTTCTACTCGTTCACTTAGATTGCTAAGACTTTTCTAAACTTGGATTTTATAGCGAAATCTGTCAAGAAAACCTTGTGATGAAATATCTATATATATATATATATAATATATATAATATATAATATATATATAATATATATATATATATATTAATAACGAGCAGAGTACGGAATGATAATTTCCAACACGAAACTTGAGAGGCATACTGAGAACCTGTGATTCATGAAAAACATAATAAAAACCATTTCGTGCATTATAACATAAGGGCCTCAAAGTATCCTTTCAAGAAACTAATAAACATATACTTATGTGATTGAAGCATTTTAAATTCCTAAACACTAGATAAAACAGAATTGACTCACTAATTTTCAGTACATAAAGTCTTATCACCTTATTGCAAAGTGGCTTCATGGAAGGAATGCTAAGAAAAGGGGAAAAATCCATATGAATTGTAAAATCCAGATGAAAAAAGCATGGAATCAAAGATGAGGTTTTAGCAGCTTGAATGTGGACTAGAACAGGTGCATAGTTGGGTCATAAGGGGTCCATGAACCTCGAGAAGAAAATTACAGCAGGTCAATGTAACATGTTGGAAAGTAAGAGGAGACAAAGCATAAATATACACACAAAGCATGAGTTGTTGCTCTTCTATTTATCACAGAAGACATGATACTTACAATGAACCCATGCAGGGTATTTAACCTTTTCGACTATTGACTTGCCCAAAATATCTTGACATGCACACATACTTAACTCAGTTAACTCACACTCTAAATATGGATTGCACTTAACTCTTTATCCATCACTCAACTTGACTCAATGCTAAACACTCAACTCTCAATTAACTGACTCTCTAAGTTTAGTCAACTCCACACGTGGGAGTAATTACAATTTCTAACACTCCCCCATAATTATTATCGTACGACTCTACATGAATCAACATGACTGAACTATGACTGTTAGGCTTACAATTGAAATTGACTCAATTATCACTCAAACATGCGCGTTGGTCTATGTCTCAGTTAGGATTTCAATGAATCAAGACTTTCACATTTTTGAATTTTATTTTTCTCTTCTTTCAAATTTTAAATCCTCAAAATTGCTTCATTCTCTCATTCGATTTCTTGCTGTAGGCTCAATATTCCTTTACTTGCTACTGCTACAATTTTCATTGACTTTTCTTGAATTTTCATTGGAACACAATTTGATCTTATCTTCTACACCTTCCTCTTCAAATATTAATTCAACCACGGACTATTGCCACAACATTGCATCTTCAAACTCTCTTCTTTGCTTTGCTTTGCTTCTTGTGCTTCATATTCCTTGCTTTCTTTCTGCCAAATTTATAGATAGCAAAATCTTATCTCTTCTAGACTCCATTGCCAAAAAGTGTTTCAATGCATTCAGTTTTGTCTTCAGAAACATCCATATCATTATTTTCACTTTCATCATCAAGTACTGTTTCTTTTTTCCTGTAATTTGCACACTCAAGATCATCATTAACCATTTCATTCAATTCTTTTATTTCAGCTTTTGCTTTAGGACTCACTTCAATTTGTTCTATAAGTTTCTGAATCCACTCTTCAATGAGCTTCAAATCTGCATAAAATATATTAACAACCTTGTTTTCAAATTCTACTCCCATGCTATTTTGAACACCTGCATATTTAAAGATACCAACTTATTTATCACACAGAGACCTTCGAGCAGTATCTGAAATAATGAAGATTGGTTCCTTGCCATAATCTAAGGGAACAAGAATCAAATCGGCATACACAAAATACGACACGACATTAGAATTAGGTGAAGAATTTGACACTCGGTTTTGAACCCATGCGTTCAAGAAAGAAACTTTCTCCTCACTGATCTGACCTAATGCTTGATGGGAAGAGCTTCGACTATCTGTGACCGGATAGAGGGCACCTTGTGGCCAATCAAATTTTTCCATTTTCGTCTTTTTTGAAAGTTCTTCAAACCAAAAATTGCTTGCAACCTTGCTACCATCAATCACTCTAGAGAGAGAACTAGACATGCTAATAACTTGCACGTAGGAAATCAATAACCTTCTTAAAATAAACCTATTCTGTGAATTATTTAAATGATGATTAATACGATCTAAAAATGGAATTATATTTTCTAATTAATTTGTTTTATTTATTTATGAAATAGAAATAGGGTTTATTTATATGTTTTTTTTTTTTTTTTTTTTTTTTTTAAAGTAAAAATGGGTTATATATAATAATTTAGTATTATTATAAATATTTTTCTTATTCGTTATTATATAATTAATTTATATATCATAAATTTAATATTATTTATAAATAATTAAATATCTATTAACGACTACTTTAAATAACAACTATTTTTTTAACTGAAATTAAAATTGAAAATACATTAATTAAAATGAAAAACAAAATTTCCTAGTGATTGAATTCTAGACTTTGATGCATCCTTGCTTATTTATTCATTATGATCTATAATTTTTTTCACAATCGTCTTGAGGACAAATGCATTAGTTGGTTTCGAAAATGTCAAAATAATTTTTTCAATGTATATATATATATATTATATATATATATATATATATATATATATATATATATATATATATATATATATATATATATATATATATATATATATACTATATAATCTATATATATAATATAATATATATTATATATATATATTATATATATATATATTAATAATAATAATATCCATTTTTAAGGTCACAGCCAAGCCAGAAACCAAATTGGTGTATGAGACCCCCCTTGTTTGTGGGACAAGGGACCCACCTCTGTGCAGTTATTTTACTGCTAAGTCTACGAAGGCATACATGGTCTACCCACCTCTAGTTTTGAACCTATGACCTCTTAGGAGGAAACACATTCTCTTAACCATTAGGCCCACTCAAATTGTATACATATATAACCTCAACTTGAATAGTGTCTAGCTTGCTTTGTTTGTTTCCTTGGGATGTTTTTAACAAAAATGAAGCTTGTGGTGCTTGATAGATCTTGAGATAAAGAAATATCTAGGCTAATTTAATTTACCTATTTAAATAAATTTTATTCTACATCATTACCATGGGTTCTCATAAACCTTGTACATTGGACCGAATTAAATTCTAACAAAATAAATTAATAAAAATAATAATAATATGTAGAATTTTTATTTGATCCCTTTAATTTCAACTATTATAACTATTAATTTTTTGTTTTTTTCTAATTGTACAACTATCTAGGAGAGTATGGTAGAGGTGTTGTAGTGTAATATAAGGTATTTTAAATATTCTTATTCGGTAATATTACATTGAACAAATAAATAAAACAAAGAAAACAATAAACGTATTAATTAAGATAAAATTCATGTAATTAAGGTAAATATATATCAAGTTACACATGGTTTTTGATCTCCATGTTTATGATAATTGCATGGTATTGACCCATGATATTTATGTTGAACATAACATATTTAAATGGTAAAATTAAAACTCCAAACCCCGAGAGGGATCTAATCTCTCTTCTCACTGTAAAAGAAATTTGCACTTCTAGAGCTTTGATCCTCTCAAAATTTGGTGATTTAATTTCTAGAAGTGAAAATCTCTTTACAGTGGAAAAAGAGATTGGATCCCTACAAATGTTTGATAGATCTCAAGTGACTTATCTTCTTTTTTAACAATTAGAATATGAAAATCTGAATGGCAAGAAAGAGATTGCATAAATGTTGTACCCTTCTTTTAGATTTGATTATCTTCACATTTTTAAAAATATTTTATATTCATGACTATGGAGGAGACTCTTTTTGGTGGTTTAGAGTCATTCCCTTTTGAATTTTCCATCTATATTTTTGAATTCTATCTTCTAGTTATTAGGTTATCTATTGTGATACTTATAGTTGGAAATATTAAGACAGGTGGGAAAGAATTAGTATTTCATTGTTTTTAACTATTTTTATGTTTTAAAACGTTTAATGCAAATAATTCATGAAACACGTATCTTTCCATAAGAAACAGTCGTAAAAATTTTCTTTGTAAATATTTAATGCGTGATATCCTAAGAAAAAACATAATAACCTGATATCCTATGAAGAAATTGAATAACCTGAAAAGCACAAACATAGTGGCCAATCTTGAGGGGATCTAGCCACTATTATCTCCCCTTAATTTGAGAGATTTGTACTAATGATCACGCTTCAGTGTCTGGGAAAACTATGGAGGCAAAAGCCTAGAAGACACTTCGCACAACCAAGCAACCCTTAAAGCATGGAATTCTACCAATGATACAAACATGAATAAACCTCCCTTTCAAACAAGATTTGTTGAGGTTCTCATTTCGGAGTTTCGTTCTTGAACTCTCATCGAAAGATACGGAATAAAATCTACAGGTATTTGTAATAAGTTTCGGGTTCGCTTTTCTTAAATATACATTTCTTATTTAAAAACTTAATGACTTTGATACTGTAATAGAGTTTTTAAAAATGTCCCTGACCACTTAGAAGTTCATTTTTTTAAGATAAAAGAAATATTTTTTCTTAAAAAGTCACTATTTTACATTAAAATTTAATATCAATTGAATTGTCTTAAATATAAAAAATTAAGACAAAAACAATTTGAGACAAATATTTTAAGACAAAACTTTATATTTAAGACAAAAACAGTTCGAAAGAAAAATATTTTAGGACAAAAATTTAAATTTAAGACAAAAATAGCTTGAGACAAAAGTATTTTAAGACAAAAAACAAAAATATTTTAAGAGAAAAACAATTTGAGAAAAAAATATTTTAAGACAAAAACAATTTGAGGAAAAAGTATTTTAAGACAAAACTTTATATTTAAGACAATGACCACTCAATACGAAACCCATTCAATACAATTAACAATTAAGACAAAAAGATATCAATTTAAGGCAATATTATCTAATAACTGCAAAATTGACTCTAGGAGTGCACCCTATGTCAGCGATCTTGCAGGCTACCACTGTCTCACGCCTATATCGAGGTTGTTATTTCATTTCCAATCATGTTATATTATATAAAGACAACTATTTGTTGGGGTATTGATTTTATGGAGGTAGATGACTTTGAAGAATACAAAAACTTCTCCTGACAATATTTCCTGGACTTTAATATCTCTTCTATCCCTTCATCTTTGTTGATATTATTAGAGACAACTTGTCTATCGTTGCATTCGATCGATGAGTCACTTTGGTGCTTACTATAATAGAGAAGTTGATAAACTAACTAAACAGTGGAATATTTCTCTTGGTTAAGTGATTAAGCCTCGAATTTGAATTTCCCTTAATATGCATCCCCTCAATCTTTATATCTAGCTTAGGGTAATTAGTCGCAAGAAATATTTCAATGTGGTTGGCTTATAATTGAGTGGAGAGTTGAAGTTATTCCTTCAATTTTTAGTCATCATTAAACACACAGATAAGTGTACATTTCTTATGTCTATTGCCTTATGGAGTGATGAATCTTGTTACGTTGTTAATGATGCAATATTTTGCGTGTTTGTAAATGTAAATGAATGTCTATGTTTTGATGCTCACTATATCTTCATGATTAGAACAATGTCATGTATGCACATGAATTTTAAAGTGTGCCTAGAATATGCTATTCATTATTATGTGTGTGGTGAATGTGCAATTATGTATTCATATTCAATCAATTGATTTCAAAATTGATGGGTATACTTAGTTTAAACAATCCCTACACTATTTATTCTATCAAAGCTGAGAATTTAGGTATCAAGAATTGGTACATGAGTCTCCTTGAAACTACAGAGATTGGGTGCACAACAGTTGTAGTTATGCTTTATGAACCTAATCTAGGTTTCTTTTTAGTCCATATACGTTATATTTTCAAGGTCGACAGGAAATGGGAGGGCATGACAATGTTGACTTGCTTGTAGGTCCAACGCCTAGTGGGTGCTGATGAAACCACACCCTATTGGAACCATGTTGTGCGTATAGACACCAACCATAATCCATCAACCCCGGTGATCAAATTTGAGATAAGGGAAGGGAAAATAAGCTTGGCCAAATGTTGTTTTATTTTGGGTGAGAAGCCTAAAGGCAAAGACTATGGTCTAGGTAGAACTGGGAGTGTTAGGAACATTTTTAGTCGCTAATCGCTAACATATTTGTACCCTACAACACCCTAAGAGTGTAGAAATTAATAGAAATTTGCTACTACAGATGTATTCGAACAAAAAATCAAAGATTACAAATTTCCTCTACTATTTTGCGACATGGAAATCACAATTTAGAAACACATGAAATGACACACAAACATCAAAATAACACAAAACACAATTATATATAGGGAAACCCAACAAGGGAAAACTTTTCCACTTATTTTCATTAATCGTATGAGAATGAGAAACTATTACAATGTCTTGCTTCAATCTTCAAACACACCCTGCATTGTAAATAAGTTAACTACCATCCAAGTCATCTTATTGATTTGGAAAATCGAATTACTAAATTTTAGTAAGTAACAAATCAAATTTAGTCTTTCTTGCTACAATTTCTATCACTCCTTGGTAGCAAGAAAAGGATTTTTCTATTTGATTCAAAGTTCAAAGATTTTCAAGGTAAATTTCAGACTCATTGGCTTGGACCATATGATTCGATTGAATTTTTTGTTAGCAATGGAGCAGTAAGAATCAAAACAATTGATGAGCATCAAACTGCTCTCCTTGTGAATGGTCACAGATTGAAGATCTATCATAAGCCAATCTCAAAGGAGGAGTTTATCAAAATCTTTCAAGATAACTCTGCAATGGGGCTAGTGAAGAAGAATCATTCTTCTCCACCAGCCTAGTCTTTGTTTTTTTTCATCATCATCTAAAAAGAAAATTGTATAAGCTTGAAAACCAATCACTGATTGGCATTCTTATATAGAAAATACAAGGTAAAAATCAAAAGATTCTAACACCCTATATTTTCCAAAAATTTATTTATAATATATATATATATAACCTAACATGAATAATGTCTAATTTGGTTTGTTTGTTTTCTTGGGATGTTTTTAACCAAAAAGAGAAGTCTGTGGTAATAGATCTTGAATTAAAGAAATATGTAGGCTAATTTAATTCTCCCCTTTAAATAGATTGTATTTCATATGATTATTATGGGTTCTCATAAACTTGGTACCTTGACCAAATCAAATTCTAAGAAACAAAAATTAATAAAAATAATAATAAAATGTAGAATTTTTATTTTATTCCACTAAACTATAATATATATATATATATATATATATATATATATATATATTATTTTATATATATATCTATGTGTGTTTTTGTATAACATTAATTTATTTTTCATTTAATTGCACAACTATATTAAGAGAGTATGATAGGGTTTTATATTATATATATATATATATATATTTATATATATAATATATATATATTATATTTACCGTTAATTTTTTTTTTTTCATTTGATTGCACAACTATATAAGAGAGTATGATAGGGTTGTTGTAATGTAATATGATGTCTTTTAAATATTCTTATTCTCTAATATTATATTGGATAAATAAATAAAACAAAGAAAATAATAAAATTATTAATTAAGATAAAATTTATGTAATTAAAGTAAATATCCAGTGAAGTTAATCGTGGTTTTTGAGCTCCATGTTTATGAGCACTGCATGGTATTGAACCATGGTATTTATGTTGAATATAACATATATAAATGGTAAAATTAAATCACCCAAAATTGAGAGGGTCAAAGCTCTATAAGTGCAGATATTTCTTACAATGAAAACAGAGATTAGATATTTTTTGAACTTTTAGTGATTTAATTTCAAAAAATACAAATCTCTTAAAAAAAAGAAGAAAAAGAGATCTCTTTTAAATTTGTATTTTGTTTTGACAAATATAATATGAAAATCTGCAGGGAAAAAAAAAAGAGAGTGCACCGGAGTTAGTGATGTGTGCGTGATAAAATGACCCGAAAAGTACAGACACAGTCGTCAATCTTTTGGCGATCTGGCCGTTATTATCTTCACTCAATTTGATAGATTTGTACTGAAAATAACGCTTCGGTGTCCGGGAAAATTGATAGATTTGTACTGACGATAACGCTTCGGCGTCCTGGAAAACTAAGGAGGCACTTTGCATAACCCTTTAAAGCATGGCATTCTACCGATGATACACGCGTGAATAAAACTGCCTTTCAAAAAGGATTTGTTCGGGCTCTCGTTTTTGGTTTCGTTCGTGAACTCTCACTGAACGATCTAGAATAAGATCTACAGGTATTTGTAATAAATTTCCGGTTCACTTTTATTAAATATAAAAATTTTAATAAAAAACTCAATGACTTCTATACTGTAACAGAGTCCTCTATGATGAACTGGAAAGAGAAGTATGTAGGTTTTCTTAAACCAAAATGGGAAACACAAATAAATCCTCAAACTCATAAAATAAGCCAATATTGTATTTTCCTTCCCTCCTTGAAAGTGGAACTAAGTTTTGCAAATATTGTAACAGTATTTTTAACATCTGATTTGCATGTTTAAGAAGAGTTCAATTTTCTTCGGAATAGTCAATCTTTCAAATGTGTTTCTTACTGAACAGAAGTTTTGTCTATATCTCCATCATCGTCATTAGCATTATTCGTCTCGTGTTGCCTTGCATGAAAACCTAATTGATCCGCTGAAACCCTAACCTGCTTAATTATTGTTGTACGAATGATGTTTAATGTCAGATCATATGGAGTATGACCTCGTTGTTGTACATGTCCTGGAATTTGATTTTCTTGCCGTAATCATGGTTGGGAATGTTAATGGTCCTTTGCATCTGGAGTTTTCTAAGCTTGAGGATGGCACTGTCGTATTCTCTTGCAGCCTCTTCTTCGCTATAAAATGTGGTCAACCAAACATTTTTTTGGGTTACGGGAATCGTAGTTCCCCATTTAGAGTTACTCCGGGAAAAAGCTCCTCTATAAGAGAATTGCGGGGCGCTCATCTCGGCATAAATCGCGTTATGTAGCTGTTTATCAGAGTAACTGTAAATAAAATTTGGTTGGGTAGATTTGATAGTGAAGATAAGGTTGTAATAGAATATTACAGGGATAGCCTCAAGCTCAGAAAACCCCAGATGCAAGGGCCCTTGAACATTCTCAGCCATGAATATTACAGCAAGGAAATCAAATTCTACGACATGTACAACAGCTGGAAGATACTGGATATGATCAGATATATTTGGACAACAAGAATTTAAGGAGACTTATGGCTTCAGGGGATCAATTAGGTGCTCATGTAACCCAGCGCCACCCGAACAATAATGTTGATGGTGATGGTGCTGATATACAGAGGAAGCGAGAACTCTTCAGTAAAAAGGTGAGGAAGAGTGATGTAGGCAAGGTTCAAAGGTTGATCATTCCAAAACATCTGGATGAGGAGTAGGAGAGACAAAAGAAGTTCATATTCAATGACGATAAGCACAGGTTGGGGCAGTTCTGTTACACTCGCTGGAAGAAAAGCCATCACTATGTGTTGACCACTACATGGAAAAGCTTTGTGAAGGGTAAAAAATTGAAGGTGGGGGGTTTTCTTTGCTTTGACAGATGGAAGTACTCGTTGTCATTCATAACAATAAGGAACCTGATGAGGAGGACGAACATGATGGCCAATTGTTGCAAGGCTGGCCTGCAAAACTAGGATCTTTTAAAATCTCTCTCGTGGAAACTTGATTGGTTCACAATGATCATAAGACTATTAAATCTCATATGAAAGCTTTCAAACCATCACCGTAGAATTCAAACCATCCAACAGCTAAATCGCTGTGTGATGTGGCCAAACAGAGCATTTAGCGAATTCCAATCCATATTAAAGCCAGCATATTATCCCTGATAAATGTTAAAAGCTCTGAAAGTTCTAGACAATACATATTCACACAAATCAATGAAATAATTAATTAAGAAATAAATTATTTACAAGAGAAATCATGGCCTATTCATGGCCTCTTATTCTTCATACTCACTCATTCTCTCTCACTCTATTCTCAATGCCTTTGAGGCTACATAATTTATAAAACTTAGCATGATCTAGAATCACTCAACTAAAAGCTCTAAGACTCTACATGCAATGCATACATATGGAAAAAAGCATATTGAGGCTTTATTCCATCTTTTTCCCTATTCTAAAATAGAAAAGCTTCATTATCCCTTAATGATCCACATCCATTTCTTTTATGCCTAAAAGCTCTCCTAGTTTTATTTATTTATTTTCAGAATATCTAATTAATCACACTTAAAAGCCTAAATATTAAACTGACTTGGAATTTAGGAAACTAATTCCACAAATGCATGACCCCCTATGTCTATTATTTACAATAATTTCCCTTTGGGCTGAATGCTCCTGCATCAGACTCCCAAGGTAGAAAAATTTCATGATCTCCTGATCATGTGTTCAGATATATGCTTGCCTGGATCCCATATCTTATGTTGCAGCTTTCCATTTTCCGCTGCTTCTGTCTGTTGTTCTTCTCGAGGTCTCCATACTTTATGCTGCCTCGCTCCACTAGCTGCACTTTCACAATCTTCTGATGTCTTTCTTTTGTTGCTTCTCTTTTGTTTCACTGCTGCTGGGTTCTTCCGGGATTCCTTCATCAACATCTGCCTCATCAGTTCAATTTCTCCGTCTAACAGATTTTCCTCAACATCTTCAATAAGAGCTGTACTCACAAAGCAATTGTTAGAATAAAAAATATAAGGCATCAGTGCCTCTTCTGCTGCTATCAATGTTGTCTCAGCTGTCATCATAAATGTCGCCCCACATGTTGCTCTAGCTGTCACTATGGATGTTGCTGTCTCCCAAACTTCCTGTCCCTCTGCAACATTCCCTTGCTCATCATCTGCAATTTCATCTGCAACTTTTTCCTATGGTTCAGATGTCTCCTCAACTTTTTCTAGCAACACTTCAGTATGTTGTTATGAGTTCTTTTCTAACTCCTCTATCATCACATCAGTATGCTGATTTGCACTCACCATATTCCCTTGCTTCTTCAACAAATTAACCTGCACATAAGTCCTCTGTCTCTCCAACTCTCTTCTCTCGAGATCTAATTTTCTATACAATTCAACAACTTCATTAGGAGTAGAACTTCGAAACTTCACATAATTTTCTATACCTTCAACAACTTTTGACCAATCTTGAGCTGGTCCAACATTTTGATTAGGCTCCTTCATCTTCATTTTCTCATCATTGATCTGAACAACCTTCAGATTCAACTTTTCTTGGACAAATTCTAAAGCTTGTTCATCTCCCTGTTCTGTACCTGTAAACATGCGCAACTCATTAGTTTTTAAATCACAAGACTTTTCTGTCTTGACTGCTTCCTCCATTATTTCACCAATGGAAACCTCCTCTTCCAACTCAGCTGCTCTGAGTTCTTCCCATCTCAACTGTACATCCATCATCTTCTCCAGCTTCCTCAGCTCCCCTGTTAACTGCATGCTTATCTTTAAATCTCTTTTTTGCTGTAGCCTCTGCCACTTCACTCTCTTCCTCATCAGTAATCCATGTCTCTGGTCTTTCACATTTTCCCGTAACAATTTCATCAATAGCTCAAGATGAACTGCTATCTCAGCTTTCTCTTTCTCATACTCTTCCTGAGTCAACTGTTGTCTTATGCCATTTGCCTTGGCATATTTCTCCTTCTTTCTTCTGTGGCCTCTTTCTGAACCTCTCCTCTCTCCTTTATGACCTTCAGTAGTCATCTCCTTCACCATAAGTTCCTCACCTATGAGTTGAGTGAAGCCTCTGCCACAACAAACTCTCTTGCTGCAAATTACCTCAGCAATCCTTCCCTCCGGATCTGGTCTTTTGGTAATCATTTGTCCTCCTCTGGAACCTTTCAAGCATCCTCTACTGCTCCTATAGGCTTATCTCATCTACAACTTTATTCAACCTCTGTTGAATCTTTAGGTTCTGCCACATTCACTTATAATTCCTTGTTGGACTCCTTTATCACTGCACTCGAGCTTCAATATTCATCAGTTCCAAAAATCACATGCAATTAACTTAACTAAAACACTTGAACCTTCAAAAAGAGCTATTCCAGCTCTGATACCACCTGATGCAAGGCTGGCCTGCAAAACCAGGATCTTTTAAAATCTCTCTCGTGGAAAATTGATTGGTTCAAAATGATCATAAGACTATTAAATCTCATATGAAAGATTTCAAACCATCACCGTAGAATTAAAACCATCCAACAGCTGAATCGCTATGTGATGTGGGCAAACAGAGCATTTAGCGAATTCCAATCCATATTAAAGCCAACATATTATCCCTGATAAATGTTAAAAGCTCTGAAAGTTCTAGACAATACATATGCACACAAATCACTGAAATAATTAATTAATAAATAAATTATTTACAAGAGAAATCATAGCCTATTCATGGCCTCTTATTCTTCATACTCACTCATTCTCTCTCACTCTATTCTCAATGCCTTTGAGGCTACATAATTTATAAAACTTAGCATGATCTAGAATCACTCAACTAAAATCCTAAGACTCTACATGCAATGCATACATATGGCAAAAAGCATCTTGAGGCTTTATTCCATATTTTTCCTTGTTCTAAAATAGAAAAGCTTCATTATCCCTTAATGATCCACATCCATTTCTTTTATGCCTAAAAGCTCTCCTAGTTTTATTTATTTATTTTGAGAATACCTAATTAATCACACTTAAAAGCCTAAATATTAAACTGACTTGGAATTTAGGAAACTAATTCCGCAAATGCATGACCCCCTATGTCTATTATTTACAATAATTTCCCTTTGGACTGAATGCTCCTGCATCACCAATCAGTTGAGCGTTAAGGTGAAAGTAGCTAGGAACATCATGTCCACTCAGTCAAGCTTCCAGGTGGAAGCAACAACTCCAATGGTCAAATGCACAGCAAATTGAGCTATTTTGAAAAGTGTGACTCAGATCATAAAAAAACATTGCTACAGTATTTGGGGTCAAAGTTCCAGTTGCATATCCAAGAAGGAAAGGACAATGGCCATGTGGGAGGACTTTGCTCACCAAGGTTTAGGGTTCAAATCTTTCGAGAGTGAACAACATAAACATATTCTAGCCTTAGAAAAAGAGAAACCACCATCACTGGAAAACGGGAACGGGATTATTTTTATGTCGTTCAGAGTTTGTAAAACGGGAACGAGATTATTTTTAGGTCGTTCAGAGTTTGTTAAGTTTGAGAGACTTATTTTG
>APFE030240613.1:313006-396766 GCA_000404065.3 Pinus taeda | reverse complement strand
GGGGGGTGAATCAGTATTATCAAATTCTTTTCAATATTTATTCCTTATTTATACTTCAAATATTGATCGTTACTTTGTATGTCAGTACCATAAAATAATGAGCATGGACAAGAAAAATAGATAGTCACACCAAAGAACACCAGATATAAGGTGGAAACCCAATGTGGGTGAAAACCACCTGCTGCAATATGTCTCTATCTTCTTTCAATTAGAAACTTCTTTTACAAAGATTTTGTACTGGTGCAGTCCTTTACCAGTACGTAGGCTGCAACCTGCAGAGAGCTACAACTCTCTCTCGTTTTCCAGTCTCTCCTGGAAGGGAGCTACAACCCCCTACTTCTTTTCTCTCAAGGACCACTTTTCATGAATTTTCAAACTAAATCCATAAACATCAAGAGATCATCAAGTACAAGTAAATCACCCAGTCAACTGTAGTAACCAGATCAACAGTAACAGTAAACTAAACCCAGAACACCTTATCAACAAGAAAAATTCAGCCAACAAAAGATCTTAAGACAGATACACAGTTTTTCTTTCTCTGGTCTGCGTGCGTATGCACTCCACCTTCTGCTCCCCTGCGTCTACCCGCAGAGACCATTCTGCCTTACCGCGTACCCACTCACTGTTTCTTCGATCAAGCTGCGTACTGTTACTGCAGGCACGCACCCCCAGATAATATCACGTTGCGTACTGCTACAGTAGCCACGCACCCACAGACGGTATCGTGCCACGTGCCTACGCACCTGTTGTTTCTGAAAGGCCGCATAATTTCACTGTGCCTACGCACCTGAACTTCTGTCACGCTGCGTATCCATGCACTGCGCCTTTTTCTGCTCTGCGTACCCACGCACTTCGCCTTCTCCTGATCAACGTACCCACGCACTTGCACCGTTAATCACCGGCATACCTCTGATTAGGGCCGAACTGGCAGTCCCCCAGTGTGCCACCGATAGTCAGATGCTCAGATCTGATCATGCGCTCGAGAGATTATCCTTCATAGATTTGCTTTTAACTTCACTGAATAATAACCCAATATTTCCGATCTTAAGATATTCAACTTGCAAAAGATTCTTAGCCAAGAGGTCTCCTTTTCTTTATATAGGAAAGCTCTTCCTAAAATCATGGATCAATACCATAGATAACCAATACAAGGGGCCTAAAAACATGGGGCTCAATAATAATAATATAAAGCAATACCACGGGCCAAAACCATAGAATCAAGAACGACGGGCTAAATACCATGAGCCAAACATAAGAAACCCCACATGAGCACGCTTTACTTCCTTGAAGTGTGTGCACTAGGGTCCGCACTTACTAAACAGGTAACCTGTGGGTATGACCGCACCTCCTGTATGGGTAACCTGCGGGTCCGCACCTTTTGAACCATTCACCTGCGAGCCTCTTAATTTTCATCATTTTGAGAGCCTAAACAAACCATTGCCACTTGAGAGAGTTGCCATCAACTACAACACCTGTATCATAGAGCCATACCAGAATCATAATGCCAACACTAATCCATGGGCGGTGCCTCCTGATCCTATGGAAGTTGATCAAGCTAGTGAGAACCCTTTGCCGCTTATTGTGGAAGAGATTGCCTCTTTAGTAGTCCCATCAGTACCTCCTGACATTGGTCAAAAAATCCATTACAATATGGAATATTTACAGGTTCATTTTCCCACATGGGTCATCACTTTTCTTGTTCCACATGACTCCCTTGATGACAAGTCTTCCTCTTGACAAGTGAAGTTGGAGGTCGTGCATCTATCCAATGATAATCATAGGGAGATTATGCCTCTTTCTACCTCTAGTATCCCCAATTTGGAACATGTATAGCTCATAAAAAAAATCTTCAATTGACCCAGGGGGCATCTTCTCGGCCTTCCTTGGAAATGCCACCCATGGACCGAGTCAAGTATTGGGATTCTACTACTGAACTTGCTAATGAATATCCCACTTCCTTACCCCCTGTTAATGAGCATCTTGTACCCCATTTATGTATTGATCCTCCCTTATGTCCTCAAGATAATTTTGAGTGTGTGACTATGTTAGAATGTCCTTGTTATTGATCAAGTGCTCAAGTTTATGCTCAAAAATCAATGTGTTAGAAATTTTTCAAACTCAGCTTTATATCGAAGATCTTGTCATTCAAAATCCAATGGTGTGAACTACACTCAAATCCAAGCTCATATGCAAAAGCTAGAGAAATTCAAAGTTGAAGTTTGACTTGTCTACATGGCAGGATTGGATGACGTGGGAAAGGTCCCAGCAAATGAGGGGGTGCCAAGTGATAGGCCCATTGGCCCTCGCATATCTCATATCATAGTTGGATCGGGTCATGAATGGACCCTGCGAAAATGTTGATTGTGATTTTCAATATTGGATATCGTAATCGTTGCAAAGGAGTTATACCGGCCCCTGATACAGTCAGGTTTGCGATGCAATATATCACAATCGCATATCGCACCTAGTACTCGCTGATATATATATGATACAGGGATTATCCTCTAGAAAAATTCAATGAGTTTCGATTGCGATATACTACATGGACACGATACAGTTATGAGCCACCGTTTATACTCTTGTCGGGTCCACAATATTACTATCGTAACATTCCACCTTGTTAACAAGACCTCCAGCCCGCCAAACTTTAGAAATTGCAATTTGTGATATGGTCGATAGGTTATGGGCCACGACATTGTCAAATATTCACTCGGTCAACATATTTTGTAGTGGAAATGTGGGTTTCTGCCGGTTTTGGGGCATTTTGTGGAACAAATAGTGGGAGAACTAGGAGAAGTCATAACTTCTTCAGTTCTTTTACAAATTAGATGCAAAAATAGGCTAGATAGTCATTTTTTAGTATTCTAAACTCATTGAGAAAGGTTTCAGAGGCATTTGAGCATGTAAACACACTTTTGTTTTAATTTTGAGCATAATAGAGAGGCCCAAGCATTGGAGACTAGCCCAAGGAGATGTAGACTAGGAGGGGTGAACTCCTCATCAAATATCTATGTTGTGTGCTATATTTTGATGTTATTTGTTGTTATTTTGTTTTTGTTCAACATATGTTTTATGATAAATTGTTTGTAACATATAAGAAACTCTCATGGGAATCAATTAATTAAGAAAACATGTTGAATCCTTAAGAACTTTATAAGAAAATGATAAACATCTTGAATGGGGAATTAGCACAACATTATTAATCTACTCCATTTTAGATCAAGTTGGTATCATAGCACTAGTTTTTTCTTACTATATTTTGTTTATGAAACAATGATTTAATTGTTTGCAAGTTTGTGTCATGCTAACAAGGTTAAAACTCAAAAAGAGGAGAAGGGAGGTTGGTTGAAAGCCCTATAGTTGGTTCGAGTGGAAGAAGAGCAAGGTTGCTAAATTCCTCTACAATAGTTTAGCCTCAAGCTGTAGTTGAGTCTTCAGAGACCATGTCTCATGACGGAGAACCTACAAACATGAGAGAAGATGAGAAGACCTTTAGATATGACAAAGGTGGTAAAGGTCCTCTATGAAGAGAGGAATATGAAATTGCAAGGAGAAAGTTTCAAACCTCCTAAAGGAGAAGGGTCTTCATGAGGAGGTAATGGAAATGGAGGTAGTGGGAATGGAGAAAAGCCTCCACCCTCTACACCTTCACCTTTTACTTCATAAGAATCTTCACATTCTTACACTAATACAACCGTTACTCATACTGATCATCATTCTACAAAAGGAACTGGTAAATCACCTTTTCTAAATCTTGATGTTAAACTCGAGTTGCCTATGTACAATGAAGAAGTTAATGCAGAAAAGTTGGATAATTGGATTCATCAGATGGAGGTGTATTGTAGAATTCAAAACCTTCAAGAGGATGATATCAAAATTCAGTTGGCTTCATTGAGAATGGAGGGTGCAACACTCATTTGGTTGAAATCAATGACCCAAGAGGATATTAAAAAACATGGTAAGATCTCTATTACTTGGTCTGATTTCATTTCTACTATAAAAAGACAATTCTACCGTTTAGCCCATATGAAAAGAGCTATCATGAATTGGAAAAATTTTAGACAATTAAAAGGTCAAAATGTGCAAGAGTATACTAAAGAGTTTAGGAGAAGAGATTTTATGGTAGGAGTAGACTTCCAGTCACAAGATACTTTGTTGAAATACATAGGAGGTTTGCATAGCCATCTTCGACATACCATTCTTATGTTTAATCCCACGAATCTTGACGAGGTATGTGTTCAAGATACACACCTCAAAGCAAGAGGGAAAAATGTACAAGAAGAAGGTATGAAGACGCCATTCAAGAGTGGTGCAAAAGCAAATTCTTTCAAAGGAAAGAAGAAGAAAAATGCTTCTATTAATAAAGAAGGGGAGAAACCGGTGTGAAAGAATTGTTCCAAAGAGGATCATGATGAAGCACATTGTTAGAAGATTCATCCTAAATTATGACTGAATAAATATAACAATACAAGGAAACAAAAGACAAATGTTTTTGTACAATAAGATTTGGGTTCTAACTCAGATGATGAATCAAAGATTACAGCCATAATCACCAAGGGAAAAGCCATAGAAAAAGTAATAAAAGAGGAATCCATGGAAAGAACCATTGCAACAAATAACTCCAACAACACTTTAAATGAGGAACATAGAATTGAGATGTTCCACATCCAAGTTATTTCTAACCACACCAAGATTCATACGTTGTTTGAAAGTGGATCCCAGGAAAATTTAATTTCTACAGATTTGGTCAAGAAATTGAATTTGGAAAACATGCCTCATCATAAGTCGTATCCGTTAGGTTGGATAACCAAGGATGCCAATCTTCAGGTCACATAGAAATGTGTTTTCAGGTTTTTATTACTACCAATTTCATCGATGAAGTCGAATTAGATGTAGTGCCACAGGATATTTCTGGAATTGTGTTGGGAAGCCCATATCTATATGAAAGGAAAGCCATTTTCCAGAGATTTGAGAACAGATATCATTTGTTCAAAGATGGAGTGGAGTATATTGTGAGAACACGTCTTAGGAAGCTTAATCTTTCTTCGGCAAGCGCAGGGAAAATGAAACGACTGGTCAATTCCAACAAGAATCTCGTGCTCCTTATGATCAAGCAGAAGAATGACACGGAGCATGAATCCTTTGCAGGTTGTGATGTGGACTTGAACACTGAATTGGTTGATGTGCTTAATCAATATGGAGTTATGTTTCAAGAACCAAAGGAATTTACAACAAAAAGGGGAATTCAACATGAAATTTAGCTACAACAAGATTGTCCACTCCCAAACATCGGTATGTATTGAATGTCAATTCTGGAAAGATTAGAAATTAAGAAACAAGTCCAGGAAATGTTAGATAAGGGTGTCATTATTCCGTTTACTTTGCCATGTGGTTCACCAATTTTTTTGGTACCCAAGAAAGATGGAACCTGGTGCATGTGTGTAGATTATCGAGTTTTAAATAAAATTACCATAAAGAATCGATACTAACTACCTATAATAGATGATTTTCTATACCAGCTGAAAAATGAAAAATATTTTACTAAATTAGAGTTGAGAAGTGGATATAATTAAGTTAGAATAACTGAGGAGGATATTTCAAGGATTGCTTTTAAAACCAAAAAGGGATTTTTTGAGTGGCTGGTTATGCCTTTTGGTCTTTGCAACGCTCCAGCTACATTCATGAGAGTCATGAATGATGTTTTAAGATCCTTTCTTGATGATATTGTAATTGCCTATTTAGATGATATTTCTCAATGAGCACCAACTGTGCCATATTTTAGTAATATGCTATGTATTTCTCAAGGTTTCACTCACACCCCACATTCCTTGTCTTGTAGATATCATTTTGCATATCCACAATCTACATTTTAACAAAAACATTGTTCTTACTTCATATTTCCCTCCCTCCTAAACACTTCCTTATCTTAGATCTATGTCTTTGGCTCTTATGTTCACCAACACTTTAGCCTGGTCATTCTTCAATTTAGTCTTTAAATATATTGAGTAGTATACTACATGTTCCACACCGCTTTCACATCATGTATCCTTGTATAAAAATTTCTTTAATCATAGATAAATCCCCTCTCCATATCATTTTTTAAGATGTAGACAATACTTTTAAATATGTGCTATCGCATTAGTCCAAAATTCTAAAATTCAACCTTATTTCAAAAGTTACATTCTTGGGTCCACATCCTAACTATGTATACCTTAGAAATGTTTGGAGATGAATGGTGTCCAAATTTTTATGTTCATAGGAAATCACTTAGAAGGTGTTTCCATAGCTTAGTGCTATAAAATTTCTAAATATGACACACTTAGTAGGAATTAAGCCAATAGAACCAAAATTGAATAGAATAAACACTAGTGAGGTATTTCTCAAGGTTTCACACTAAGAAAGTTTTCGGTAGGGGTGTGCTTGAATGGAACCAAATCTAATTTAGATGATGTGTTGGACGGGAGACTTGTTCCCATGAAACAAAATGCTATTGATTATTGAGAAGCAACTAAGGTAAAGAACCAAATTCAAGTGGAAAGTATACCTATATGGAAAACTCTAGTATAAACTAGCAAGGATAAAATTATAGTTTAAAGACAAAAACAATTAGAAATGAATTTTATATCATAATTGATTCCAAATAGTATTCATCTCATGAAAGGTGTATTTATTGTTTTAAAAATCGTACATAAATTCACCATTTAAGTACTTTCATGTGGTTAAAATTGAGATAAAAGAAAAAATAAACTAAGCTCCCTTTAATTGCATATGCAGGGAAACCAAAGGCAGAAATATGCAACGAACTATACATGAATTATGATATATAATATTACGAGTGGTGTTGGAGGAAGGAAATTCTTAATGGGAGTCGCTACACATGAGGCATGCTTCTTGGGAGGTGTTCCCTCGTGTTTTTATTCAAACATATCATTTTATACAAACCACAATCAATTGACATCTCTAAGAGAAAGGAATACACATCAAAATAAACGATGTATGATATGTACATATATAATGGATTGTTATTGCATATTTTTTCACAGCTTATTTTTAGACGCAGTATTGTCTTACTTCTTAACATTATTCCCAATGGCAGAATTGTTGTTCCCTAAAATATTATTAATAAACACTTTTTTGAAAATCCATACACATTTTTTGTTCTAGAATCCTACATATGTCAATGAATATCATCAAAACATGTCTCACACACACACATGTGTCTCCTAAAAAATGCTTGAGTATGCTTAAAAAATGAACCAAAAAAATTAAGTGTATTCATTTTTGTCTATTTTCAAGCAAGGTTTATCCGCTAGACCAAGAGGCACTTGTTGCATCTTACCACTTAAGCACCCCAACCAATTTTGGTTGTATAAACGTATGTCAGGGAAATGCCATTTCTTTCTATAGAAGGCAAGGTTTAGAACAAATTCTTGTTATCAAAATTTTTGTCCCCATGTTTTTGAAGCCTTTTCTCTCAGTAGGAAACCCTAGTTTCCTTGCCTTCCTCATATCTCCTTTATATTGTGATAAATCCTTTATCACGTTTTGAAGGAAAATACTAGAGGATGAGAGATTCAATGGCCCAAGCAGGAGGAATCTGAAGGATAGTTACATGTAGTGCATACAACAAGGAGTATGTTTATGTGTTTGTAAAATTATTGCTTATACATAAAGAATATCATCTTCTAGTTCCTATTTCATTGTTATATGTGGTTAATTTCCATTTTATGCATTGTTATTCGATTGAACTAACAATATGAGTACAAATAATTTGATTCTTCTTTGTTTGAATGTTTTCCATCTCTTTCGATTATAGGCCTGAACATTAGGAGTAGTATAAGAACAAAGGGAAAATGGATCTACTATAAACATCAAACCTCCAAATAGGTATTCTTTCTATTAGATTGCTAATTTCCTTGATTACATGTGTTTTTGAGGTAGTTTCTTAAGTTTCTAGTTAATACGAAATTGAGGTTTCAAACCCTAAAGTTAGTGGAATATTTCCCTCAATAAAACTTGCAACTCCGAAGGGAAGATAATCCTTATGTTTCTCTCCGAAGATTGTTTTACATTCTTAGGGTTTTGGTAAACTTTTTCTTTTTTCTTTTTTTTAAATAATTTACAGTTTTCTTTAGCCTCTAGCACAACGTGATCTTTTAGATTTGGGATTTCCCTTTTCATTTTTTCCTTTTATAGTAGGTATACATGGCTTCATTTGGAAATAATCACATATATATGTACCATGTTTGAGGAACAATCAAACAATCACACATTTTTCTTTGGCAATAGTTGCATATTCCTCTTGAAGTTTGAAAAAATATTCACTTTCTTTTGTATTCAAAGGTTTCTTAAGAAAGTCTTGCTTTTGGTTGAGTATTTTTGTATGTGATATTATTACTTTATGTTCGATAAAGTCATTTTTTTTTCTTTTTCCATTGTTTGTATAAGTTGCTTTGGTGTCAACCTATGCTTTGGGCTTCTACTTAACCATAGTGTGTTATTTCCTTCACTATATGTCTTTATTGACTATTGGTGGCTTTCGCTATATCTATAATCATATGTTCCTACTATTTTAGTTATTTTATCTATTGGTGAGATTTTTTACATTTTACCTTGTTTACCCCACTATTTGTTTAACTTGTACTTTTGAGTTTTTCTCATTCTTGTTTTGACTATAACTTAAAAAAAATATATATATTTCTTGCTTACTATTTGAATTTTCCTTTTGGTATTTAGTTCATTAAATTTGAAGTGAAGAAAATAGAAAGTGAAACATAGTAAGAATTTGCATGCCATTGCATTGGAAAGTTAGTCACTTCTTGTTGAGAATTTAGGGTTCCCTTGGATTAAAATGTTTTCATTCTTGGAATTTGGTTTGAATGGGCCATTGTGTCTTACTCGTTCTCCTTTTCATATGTCAAAAATTTTGCACATTTTGCATCTTGGTTTCACTTGTTGCAATTACTTGCATTTGTTATGCTATTGTTGCAATTGTTGTGTTTTTGTGGCAATTCTTTCATTGTGTTTCATTTGTTACATCCTCATCCTTAATTTAACTGCATTTCTAGAAAGTTAATTTGTGTCATTGTTTGAATCATACTTTAATTTTTTTTACCTTGAAATCTTATAAAGGATCTTTCTATTTTGCATCAAAAAAGAAAAGGAAAATAAAACTTTGCAGTGTAGTTCATAGAAGTTACATTTATTGAAAAAATATTAGACTTTCATTTGAAAAAGAAACTAATGAAACCATTTTCTTACTTTGGTTTCCTTGTGTTGAGTCTAAATCATCACTAGTTTCACTTCCATCACCATTTAGTAATAACTACCGAATAAAAGTAATGCTTAATGAAAATATACTAGACTCTTTTTCTTTGTCTCAACAAGACAATTAGTCTAGGTTTAATTAGAGCCCTGGAATGAGTGTAGAGAGATAAATATGAAAGGTCACTCAAAGAAAACATAGAGTTTGATTAATGAGTGTAAAGAACAATGTCATACAATTTGATGAGGAAGCTCCTCTAACACAAGAGTTAAGCACTAGGAAATGTGAGGATAATGAAAGAGAGATACCCCACATGGGCTTCACTGGGATAGAAATACCATACCACGTGGGTTCATATTGGGGTATATATATTGAGGAAAAAATTACATAATATATTGGGGGTAAAGGGTTTTTATATTGGCAGGTATACAAAATGGAGCTCAAAGTTAATGAAAAAATATTAAGGGGTATAAAAAATGTTAATGAAAAAATGGACATCTACAATATATAGTGAAACTAGGTTTTTTTTAAATTGGGAAGGTGTATTGGGTTAAAATGTTTTCATTCTTGGAATTTAGGGTTCCCTTGGATTAAAATGTTTTCATTTTTAAATAATGTGATTTTTGGAGATATTTTCCAATATGTAGTCAAATTAAGGGTATCTTTTAATATGCCACGAATGCACTTGATATGTCAAAGGTTCATTGAGTGAATACCTCACGAGATGCCCCCTTGCAAACTCGTTTAAACACCTACCCATGACTATCCCTATCACCTCCTAGTTATGAGCTAGTAACTTAGTTACATTTACTAGGTACCACCTAGTTCACTATAGGGGGGATGCCTACAATACATGAGGCAAACATTGTATCACTTCTACAGTGCTGTTGGAGGGTTGCCTTCGAACCAAGGGTACATGAATTGGTAAAGTATATATCAATAGGGCATGATAACTACTTCTCATACCTTCATTAATTGGACTTGGTCCCTCATAGTAGGCTTACCTTTGGAACACCATATATCCACTCTTTCATATTTTGAGGTCCAACCCTAATCACTCATAGTGGAAATAATGGAGATTTGTTTGCTTGGTTGTTTCTCTAGGGAATTTTAGTTGAGATCTCTATGCTCCTAGCTTGCTTTAGGATATTTTGGGTCTTTTTTATGTTATATTTCCATAGTGGCTTAGGGATTGAATTGTTGATCAATAAGGATGTGTGGTCTTTCTCCTAAGACTACAAATCACTCGCTTCAAAGGCATAGGCTAGTTGATATTCGTTCACCAGATCTAGTTGTACATGATAGAAAGGAATTGAACCCTCCCTCAAAGGAATCACCATCAAAAGAGGAACTAAAATCTCAACGATTTAGTCATGATCTTACTCATAATGTCCTTATATGAAATATATTTCTATCATATTCATATGATAGTTTATATCAAATTGAGACGAAGCATATGCTAAATACTTCTTGTCTCAACGTCAATCCCTTGCCTGAGGATGATTTATTGGTTGTGTCCTTTGTTGCATATTTATTTTAGTATTCTCCTTCAATCTCTTCTTATTGATGATGTCTAATGTAAGTATCGCTAGCACTATTATTGGAACTAAGGGTGTCCACACCCTTCCATTTGCTGTTGGTGGAGGAGGATTCTCCCCTCCTTTGTTCATTATCTATATATTTATTCCAATTTCTATAGTTTTTTAGCCTTCATCCACTCCCAACATGAGTGATGGGACCTAAGCTTCTACTTCTTATGTCAGTGTAATCAGTTTTGGGATTTTGTCGATTGATAACATTGATTGATATTCCTACAATCTCATCCACATATTCATTGTGTAAAAGGATAACAGGAAAAACATATTAAAAGATGGAATTTTTAAGGCTTGAAATATCCCCTCAACTAAAATTAGGTTAATTTTGAGGAATTTATTGGGCCTTCTAAGGAAAATAATAAAATATGAGTTCTGGATTTTTGTAGGGAATAAAAGGAAGAATATTTTTTATTGCATTTTCAATTTATCGCCTTGTAGGTTTACTCAAATTTCAAGTGTGACCACTCATCAGATGTGAGTTTAGATTCCACATATAAAGAGTAATCACTTTGCATACATTTGAGTATACCCACATTGATAAAAAATGAAAATACATGAAAGAAATGTGTAAGAAAAAAAATATAACTTTTCTTTCATTGAATTTTCAACATATATCCTTATACGTTTACTCAAATTTCAAGTGTTAAAGAGATTTAATTGGGACCATTAAATTAGTTTCGTATTAATGAACTAAAAATCAATGTAGGGATTTGAAACACTCGCTTCTTCACTGTATGGATTTCTTGAAACCTTCCTCTTGGTCCCTCTACACTGGACCACTAAAGTTATCATCGACTATGTCTTCCTCCTTAGCACATGGATATTCAAAGAGAAAGACTCTCTTTCCAATTCTAAATTAACGATGGAGAGGCAAAGAAACATGGGTTTCCTACATCAAGGATTACACAAAAACACACAAGATTTCAAAGGTATGAACATGAAAAAATTTATAAAGATAAGGTTATTTTGTCCTCTATTATATCCAAAGCATCATTAAATACCCACTCAAGGTATTTTGGGTCGTTAGGGACATGATAAAAAGGTTAAACTCTTAGTATAACCCCTAAGCCTTGGCCCAAAACACACCATTTTGTACACATTTAAATTTCATTATACAAATTGAAGGCATGCACTAGTTGCTTTAAGAAGACTAGTGTATACACATGTGAGGCTTAGAATAAGAGTAACATATGAATGCATTATGATAGAAAAAAATGTGACTATGTGAAATCAAGTTTATCTTTTGAATATTTCCTCAGAAGGAGAGTGAGTTTGAAATAATAAGGGGATGATACCATTAAGCCAAAACATGTATTTTATAGTGAGCGTGTAAAAATATGCTTTAACAAATGTCTCCTAATGTGTGAGTTAAGAAGTGAATCTAATGGTTGAGATACATTATAAAATACTAGAATAATGTTTTCAATTGTCCCTCAGAATAGTACATCAAACAATGTACCATAACAAGACTTGTAGAAGGAAACCAAGTCAAGATAAATCATTTCTCGAGGTGGGGTTTCCCATTCTAAAATATAGAAAAGAGTATCTTCAAAATAAAGTACACTACATATCCATGAATATATAAAATAGTAGAAAGCATGACCATGAAGAATGTCAAAATATCATAGCCATGATAAATACTCAAGCGAGATATGTCTTAGTTACAAATTAGGACGATATTTGGGGAAATGAAATGAACAAATTAATCCCATTTAAAGTACCATAATATGGAAACAACTAAAGAAACAACTTAAAAAAGGTTACTAAAATGGAATCATCATAACAAAGAGGATTCCACTAGAAGGAATATATGAAGGTACCAAAAACTCAAAGATGTTTTGACAAAGTTGAGGTCTTCAAACTAACTGCAAAAACTAAAAATATATGCCGTGTGAATAGATGAGTAAGAGTTGATCATGGGAGGAAACATTTGATATTGGTAATTTATGTATACCATTAACAAACTAGACACAACCCATTGTTGATGATAATGGTAGTCAATGTGTCTTTTGCATTCTAACAAGTGTAGATAAATAAGTTGAAGTTGAATACCTATAGAATGTATAAATTAGGGGACATTGATCTATTCCCACTATAAATAGTGAGGAAATCTACACTAATGACTACAAACCCAAAGGTACTAAGTGATGATGTATATTTTATTCCTCAAACAAATGAGTTGATTTCAATGGGAAAAGATATGATGGAATGAGAGCACTAAAGAATCCCCCCTCAATCAACATGATTGAAACTAGAAGGCTAATTATTTGGAAAGACTTGGATGAATAATTGTGAGGGCTTACACTAATTCCATTTCTTGCATGCTCCAAATGGAAGATCACATAGAAGAGAACCTCTGAGAAATGACCAAAACTGAAAGATGTTGACAAAGATTAGGAATTCCAACAATGATTAGGAATTCCAAACGTAATGTACTGGGTGAATTTAAATGTGTAAATAAGGGCATTGACATTGAACACAAGGGAAACTACTCAGTGAATGATGAATGATTAATTTCATTATTGAGCACAAGGTTACCTATCAATGATGAAAATAGCGGAATAGTGCCACTCTTGGTTAGACTCTTAAAATGATTTGTCATAGTCGATCAGAGAAAACTTGTAACCAAGAATTCAAGGGAGACCTTCCATACTAAAATGAGTACATGAAAAATATACTTATTGATATTGAAAGTAACTTGACAAATTGGAAGTTTGATATAATAAGTGAAGAGGAAACTATAGAATTGTTGACATAGAGTTAACTTCTTTTGAACACAATTTTGACATACTCGTGAGCTAGGTAACATATACACAAAAATGAACAATGATATAACGGGGCATCAACAAACTATCCATATGATTAGCTGAGTAACCAATAAAATGAGTTAAAAACAACTGTTGGCTTCTTAAGATTATTCTATAACCCAACTCAATGAGTGAAATACTCATAACTTGGTGCTTTCTTCCAGGTTGACATGACTCATGGCTTCTGCAAACACTAAACTAAAAATTTATTTATTTTAAACCATTCCTTTATCAAATTTTGACTTTTGTATTTTTCATATTACAAAAATCCTAAAAATAATAAAATAATGCTTTAATACAATGGAGGAAATTATTTTCTCAAGTAAACATACTAGTTTTGATGCTTGAAACATACTTATGCTCAATGCTAGAAATGTATGTAGGATAGTGACACTTGGGGAACGTTTTCTCCAGGGATGAAAGTATCAAGTTGTGAAGGTAAAATATGCAAGGTTACCTACTAAAGAGAATTAATAAATGGCAGGTTATGAGAGAGCAATTTGAAGTCCACATTAGGATTAAGAGAACAAATCATTAAATCTAATAGAGTAATATAACTCAATAGTGAGATCCCCCTGGAAAATGGATAGAACAAGTTTTAAGAGAAAATAATAAGGATTCATTAAATATAAATGGATGGACTAAATATAGATTCCAAGCCTATGAATTCAAATCACCATGGGTGCCAAATGGAAACAAGGTATTATCCAAAACACGTATGAAAAGGAAATGTCCACGACACAAATTATGCCACTTTTTAACAATAAGAATGGTTTCATGTAACAATTTAGTGGGGTTGATCCTAAGGAATAAATGGAAAAGGAAATTAATAATTCAAAATGAAATTGGGAAACCTAACCTCTATGTTATCTTTGAGATACAATACTTTTTAGAGTGGGTTGACCTACAAGATACAAAAGAAAATATCTTCGAAGTCATTAAGACACAATTAAAAACAATAGGGTAGTAGTTAACATATACAATATATAAATATTTGATTAAATATCACGTGTTATGGAATACAAAACTTCAAAACAACAAACATTATATGAACACTATGGTTTAAAGAACCACATAGTCTTGTGTCCTATGCTTTGTACTTGTCTAGGTCAATCCCAATGTGAGACTGAGGTCAAGGACTCCTTTGGTAACCAAAACCCAAATCTTATAGTTAAATAAGAGAATATGATAAATTATGAATATCTCCCCATGGTCTATCAACCATAGTAATGGCTTCAAGCGAAAGTATCATGTCAAGGAAATTCATCATCCAAGAAATTGTGAGAACTAGAAGGGTTAGTGACCAAAATGGGTGAAGAAAAATAATCACATTCCATAAAATGATGGAGATTGCAATGAATATTAGTGGATTTCATCAACAAATACTCATTATTACTAGGCTTGAAGAAGTATAAAGTGAGATATTATAATTAATAGCAACATTAGATCTCCTCAAGGCAACAAGGGGAAGAAAGAACTCCCATGCCCCCATTGGAGGATCACTTGATCAATTGATGGGACCATGTATAAAGAAGGAAAATATGAGCATAAAGGCCCATTATCAAAATAAATTTAACTCTAATGGCATGATGGCACACAATTCACCAATAGTAGGGTAGAGTCTACTCAAACACTAGGAACATATAAAGGTGTATCTTGGACTAAGGTCAAATTACAATGCTTGTTTTTATATTAAAGTTAATAAATAGTTTAAATGCTTCCATTATGATGAAAATGCATCACTTAAAAAGGTGTAGACACCACAACATTCATTACATAGATATAATCACTCCCAAGGAGCATATTGAAGTATAATGGACCATCCACCACCACCCTGTTGACCAATAAAATATTCTCACCTTATGTGTTAAGAATCTAAGGAATAAGCTCCAAATATTCACTAGGTATTCTATCAAAAATCCAGCAATTGAATAGAACCAATAAGTTTCTGAGCTAAGAAGGATACAATACTTTTAGATGCTGCTTCATCTACTATACATCAATAAATGGTTTTGGAATAAAATCCAACCTCTATTTGGAAGGGTGTAAAAGAAGGAAGTAGAGGTTTATAAATATTATTCCAATCAAAGGAAACACCCTAGAATTTATAGGTGGTATGTTAGAAGTGAGTGGAATGCCCACTTGTTTAGAAGAATCTAAACTAGAAATGTAGAAGACATGGTTTGAGGACAATTCAACCCCAAAAATGGGGAGTGGGATTCGAAAAATATTGCTCTGGACCAACGAATTCATTAACCAATGGTTGAGCAGATTTCCGAGAAACCATAGGAGTTTCATGAGTAGAAGAGTCTTCAGATAATACCACAATATTTATACCACTAAAATATTAAGGCACAAATAGGCAAGGTGATCTAACTTACAAAGCCTATAATGGATTTTAGGCTTCAATTTTATTTGTATAAGTCTCTTAGTAGTATTAATTCTCTTAGCATGACTAAAAGAGGTTGGTTCCACGCCCCCAACATGATTTGAGGTGTTTTATTTCATGATCCCAACATGACATGTAGTGGTTAGTTATGTGCCCCTAACATGACCTGTAGTGGTCGTTTACATGCTTCCAACTTTAATTACAACAACTAGTGGTAAGTCACCAAAATGATTCATAATGGTCACTAACTTGTTCCCAACATAACTTGTAGTGGTTTGTGACTCTTCTCTAGTTTGTCTAGAATTGATTAGACTCTTTCCCCCACATCAATTATAGTGATTGATAAGATTTTGTTAGTAACTTTAGAAATGACTAGACATTATCCCCATAATCACTCATAGAGAATAGTAATTTTTATTAAGTTCCTTTCTTCCTCTTTTCATTTCTCCTATTTCTATTACTTTTATACTTTTGGTTACTGGATGCTAGAATTTGATTAGAAGAGGTAGAAATAGGAGACATACATTTCACTTGAAAAGAAGATGAAGAGTTTATATCAATATGATGCACTTGAAATAAGGTGCTTATCTAAGAAAATTCAAGAGCATTTGGAATATATAGAGTGGACTATAGCCAAATCTATGATCAAATATTCAATTTAGGAATATTTACGGCAGATCAAGGGGGACCTAGTGTATCCAATGAAAACGAAAATACAACAATCCCCATTAGAATTGGGTCCATTGGCTGGTATTTTAAAGCAATTTGGCCTCAATTTGATTATTGATAAGTTTTTCCCTTATTGAGTGGTTCAATGTAGCTTGCGTTTCCTTAAAATTATATTTTAAGAAGAGATGCAATATTGTCAAACTTTAACCATTGAGAAGATTACTTCACACTTTCAAGAGGAAGACCTTGAGTCTTTCTAAACCAATGGATTAGTTAGGAAACCACTTTACATCAAGGACTAAGAAGTGATGATACAAATACAATCTAAGGCCAATAAATTAAAAAGAAAAAAATATAGAAAACACCTAAAACGAACAATAGGAAAACCACTTTCCCAAAGCCTAGTTCAGGGTGGTTAGGCCTTGAAACTAGAGAAATGAGAGTTGAACAAAAATGGAAATATATAGGAAAGCTTGGGATGATCACGGCCCAAGAACTACTAACAAAGGTATTAGAGGTAGTTGCACTGACCTCCTAGGCCAACTTTGGATAGTGAAATTACCAGAGTTCATGGGGCACCCACTAGGAGGAATGTTGTACTGAAGAAATTTGTATATCGAGAAGAATAGCTTTTCCTCCTTATAATCACTCATAAAATAGATATGATAAAAAAACTGTATGTATCAATTTGTAATCATTAATTGATGGAAACAATTGCTAGCTAGAACCACACATGTAAGCAAGCTAACTTAACATGAAGATTTGTGATGGAAAATTCCATAAATGATCATTCTCAAAAATATTCCCTATGTGTATGGTAGTCCACATACACCAAGATAGGATAATAAGGGGGAATCTCCCTTCACTTACCTAAACACAACCTAGTGCTTAATTCGTGTGTTAGAAGAGTTTCCGTGGTAGCACGCATATGATATTAGAATTTATCCATTATTTAGTAAAATTATATGTTCCTTTGAATGAACTTGTAGAGTTAACTCTCTAAACCTAAGACTATTAGACTTGTCTATGCTCCTAGTCAAAATATAAAGTTTAGTAGCTTTTAGTTTTATGTCTTCATTTTAAGGACTTTTGTTTACTCAAGGTTATGGAGATTCAACTTATGATATTTATAGAATTTAAAGAATAATCTCAGAAGAAAACAAAATAAAGAAAAAAACTTCACCCTTACCGTTCAATGGATTTAGCTTCAAGTAAGCATAAAACATGAATATTTCATACCTAGATTGCAAGAAAAGTTCCAAAAGAAAATATAATGCTATTTTTATTATTATTTAAAATGAACACGAGTGCACTTAATTTGACATAAATAAAAATGAAATTTCACATACATTAGTTCCTACAATTCAAGATGAAAAAAATAATATTTAAAAAGGTGAAAAAAAAAAAAGAAATTGTAAAAACAAAAAAAAATAGTAGTTTAGGAGTTATACAAACTTCTTGTGAGTGAAACATGTGTATGTATGCACTTCAACAAATTAAATCACAAGAAATGAAAATTCACCACTATAAAGATAAAGAAAACAAAACTTTTGAATTAAAAAAGAACATATCAACAAATAAAATCACAATAAATGACTATTACATAATAACCAACATAGGGATAGTGAAATTCCAAACAAGAAAATACATTCTTATAAAGAAAGTCATAGAAAATTGCAATTGATGCACAATAAGATTAGATAAAAAGATTATGAATGACAAAGGGCATATTAACAAAATTACTAACAAATGATGATAAACCAAAAGAATAGAGAGTGAATTTCACAACAACAAGTAACATCTTAATAAAGAAAAAAATCTTCAACCATTAGGACATCCATTCCTTTGGTGAATTTTATTATTTTCTTTAAATTTGTGTGTCAAATTTTTCCTCCAAAATCTTATGAGATTGACCTTTCTTAGATGGATAAGTTTCTTTTTATATCTATTAAGATAGTTCCTTTTTTCCTTTTCAATTTTGGCTTTGTATCTTTTTATCTTATCCATTTTAGAGAACCCATTAGAAGCATCTATAATGAATTTTCCAACATTTTACGTTCATTATCAACTTTTGCCTCCAAAATTGTGTAGGATTGATTTTTGATAGGTGGATAAGCTTCTCTTGCTATCTATTCATGTAATACATTCTTTTATTTTTTATCAGGGTTTTGTATCCTTTTACCTTATCAAATTTGAAGAACTGATTAGAAGCATCTCTAATGGTTTTTGTATCCATTTTGTACATTCATTTAGTGTATAAAAATATGCTTATTCATGACTTAATATGGTTTAATATATTAAAATTATCATCATCCATATTTATAAATAGGTAACTAAAATGATTTATAATCAATTATTATAGCTGTTATGATGATATGAAGTATTTATGTCATTATTATAATAAAACTACATATTAATTTCACTGAGTATTGAGGTTCTCTACAACCGGTGTAAATTTTCATGAATAAATGAACAAACATAACGTTAAATTAACAAATTTAAAAAAAGCAAGTGGAATCATCTTAAACAACACAATCAAATTAAATGAAAAATAAATAAGTAGTCTAAATCCATCTTAAACTTGAATATATCGAGGGTAATATTTCTTAATGTGTAAATTTTCTTAACATGGAGGAATTAATAAATCAAATGAATTTAAACAATAAGCATTTTTTGTATCCCTCTAAATGTATGATAGATATAGATTTTATATAGTCTATCGTTTTTTAAATATATAATATGAACTCAATATATCAATTATATTGCAAGCTAGCAATCATTCCTCTTAATCACTTGAACTAAACTCACTTAACTAAAGTAATATATACTACAATATAATATTTTATAGTATTATATTAATTATTTGATATATTTTTTAATATAATATAACATTATAATTAAAGTAAAATTATTATTTACTTTATCCCCTCTTAGTGGAGCTTACCTGGCAACCACAAAAAAATCAATAATAAATGTATGTAGAAGGTTCCATGTTCAAATCCCTAGATGATTGGATGTGGTTACCTGTGGTTGTGTGTTAGGTGACAATGTAATATACCTCAGGGTTATCGTGGTAGTCGTTGGAACTGATCCCATGTCATGTGACACTATCCTAGTTGTTGATTCCTATACAGTATATGTGTGTGTGTGTTAAAAAATATTCTTAATAGCCATTTGTTTACTCACATTCATCACATTAATAATAATAATAATGTAATCTCATTTTCACACTATTTTGATGGGGATTTGAATAATAACATTGGGTATGTTCTTGACAGTGGGGGTACCTCTCCACAACTAGATATTTTCCCTGGCCATTAGCCTCATCCTTGTGTGTGGAATGGATGTTATTTTACTCTCACTCTTGTTGTAGTTCATTCTCAACCTGGTAAAATAATTTATTTATGTTTTACTGTGGGGAACCTTTATGTGTCATCACAACTTGGTTTTGTTTATTTGTGGGAGGATTCATCATTTTGACCTCTCAATTGTAGACAATCCCATTTTTTATGCTAACATCCTCACCCAATCTTCTTCAAGTAGAAATATTGGCTCAGAAAAATGTAGTTTTTCCAAATGGGTGGATTCCATCCCCAAACTGGATTAAGGGTCACTTGCGCCAACATGGAACGTCAATATTTTAAAGGACAAAGGATTAGTAGGTAGTATGACTCGATTATGGACCAACAACAATGCTTACTTTGAATGGACTACTAATAATTAGTGTGATCGAGATCATATTGCTATGTTTTATTATGAAAGAGGTTTTTATATATTTAATTTTAAAAGAGAAAATTAGGGACGTAATGATCTGGCCCCTACTTCATGGTTTCTAGGAGAATCTTTCTTTCCACTTGACCCTTGAATTTAAGTTTAACATGGAAATATCTTCTACACTTGTTTGAATCTAACTACTACACCATCCCACTTTCTTATGGGGCGTTGCAACTTTCAAAGCTTCCAAAGAAAAGCCAAGCCATTATACAACACATGCAGAACCTGAGGGAAATATTTTCATTGTGCTAGATTATGTGTGTAAATGGATTTTGACAAGGGATTTCCTAAGGTTATCAATCTCTACTTGGGGGGCAAATTCAGCTTTAGACCTTTGACAATGAGTAAGTTCTTTTCAGTTGTAATTCTCCCCATGAGTATGGGCACTTTGGATTTATTTTGCCAAATATCAAAGAATTTCTATCATTTTCTAAGTCAAATTCAAATTCTTAGAATAATTATCAACAGGGCCTATTCAAAAAAGTTTTAATAAAGATAAATAAATAACCCCCAAGAGGATCTCAGCTTGCCATTAGGTCTCACTATAACATAAATCCCAAATCTTGCTCAACTACTTCCTCCAATAACATATTTGGAACTCTACAATTATATGAGGAATAAGAAGTGAAACATATCATGAATCAATTTGAAAAGAGAAACTTAGATCCAAAGTTTGATTCTAGGGTAACATCAAATGTAAATTCAATTAAAAAGCATAACTCCTTAAAAGAGGATGCAGTCCTCACAAATATAACTTTGGAAGCTTCACAAGATAGGGTAGTTGTTTTAGAGAAAAAAAAAATTAGAAGGAAAAAGAGAGAGACAATACTTCTTCTTACTTTTCAAAAAAATTAAAGAAATAGTTGTGCTCCTCCTCCGCTCCACTAATAAGAAGAAAAAAATAGCAAAGAGATCAAAATTTTGTTGTCCCCGAATTCTAGAATCCCTTGGGTTTATGTGGTATGCACCTTGATCACTCATTGATTAAGATTTGTTTATTTATGATTTTGTGTAAACAATTTGTTTTTTTCTAATAAAGCCCTAATTTCTTATCGTACCCATCGCATCTACATCAGTTTCTTCTCTTTTTTAGTGAAGGGCCCAAAATCGTAGAATACTTACTCACTTTCTAGATGATCCTGATAGAAAGAGAAATTTTAAAATCTTCAAATAATCACAAGTATTTGTAGTTACTTCGTTCCCTACTTCTATTGATTCTAGTCCCTGGGAGAACAAATTCCATCGAGCTCGAACAAAATGTCGATAACCCAAGTATACCAAAGTCATAGTTCTATAGCTATTTGGCTTCAACCTCGAGTTGTTCCATCCATAAGTTGAACGTTTAGTCACGATGAAAAAATATATTTGGATCCTCATAATCTGATATTTCTCTAACCCTTTCAAACATTTTGTGTCGCTATCTTGGAACCAAAAATGTGTTTCTCCTTCATCATTTCAGGCCAAGATTACGAGAAGGTATTCTATTCCTCGGTATTCATAGGGAAGGTTTTGAACCTATTTGGAAATAGAGATTTAGATGGATCAAACATCCATGCAAGAGATCGTTCAACTATTTGAGTTGATAATGTAACAAATCACACTTTTACCACTAAACTATACCCATTGCAATTCAATTGTAAACATATGGATCGATCTTTTGTCCAACCAATAGGAAGCTGAGGAGTTATCAATCAACCTCTATCGAAATTTTCTATAGATCATTATCTCATTTTCATCATTAGATGAATCTCCATCTCTGGAGCTGAAATACTATTTACTAAGTATTTCATCTCCAGAGATAGCTCATTGTAATTATATATTACCTTTGTGAATTGCTGATAAAATAATAACTAAAGGACCCAATACAATGAGCAATGAGCTGCACAATAACTTCTAGATCCATTTGGTTTTCTTTCCCCTTCATCGACTAAATGTATGATTAAAACGTTGTCGAGATCAAACACTTTTCTTCTATTTCGTCTTCTTCGGACTCCTTCCCATTGGGGTAGTTTCGATCAAGAACCTATGGCCTTGAGCAACTGATATCTTTACAATAATACACAAAATAGATAGAGAAACCTTCAATATATAGATAATAAAATTTGATACTCGAGAGGAATAAATGGACTAATCCATGTAACGCTTTATTCAAACTGATTGGGGAGGGCAGGAAGAGATGATAATAGAGGTTCAAATTTTGACAGCTTTTCTTCTTTCTTTTACAACAAGTATTCTAGCTCTTAAATTACGTATAGCACTGTATGACTCATTTTTATGCTTTTCTTGGCCTCACCATTGAGCAGGCCAAGAAAAATAGAAAAAGGAGAGGAAAATAGAAAACTATTTTGAACAAAATGAACAATATGATTGACTCGATTGTTCTTTATCCAACTGAATAATTCCAATATTCATTATATTATTGATACAATCCGTACATACTATGGTATACAACTTTACTCCACCATTCATTTTGTTACACATGAACTCTTCCATCTTGGAGAGATGATTGAGAAACCAAAGCGATGGATTTCTAATCTGTAGTATGGATCATTCGTACTAAGGGTTTGAATCCCTCTCTCTCTGTTCATCCACTATTGATCCTGAAAACGAATAACCCTGAATCCTTCTACGAAATGGAAAAGACCTATCAACCTAGAGCCTTCCTTTTTTGACCCTTTTTCTTTCATTGCATAGCACAAAATGATAAAGTTGTCATTTTGATTGAGCATTTGAACTATGCTTAGTATTTTATCTTTTCCTACCGTAAAGTATTACTGTTTATGGAAAAATAATAGCTCCACTCTTTAGTAGAAAAATGATAATTTTCATCAAAAATTATATCTAACTTGGTCCATAAATTGCAAAGGTATCATTCATGAACGAATGGAAGGATTAGAAGATCTCTTTTTCTATTTTCTTTTTTTATAAATATAATTGGGACCAATCCCTACATTATGTATTGGTACACACAAACGATAAAATATATTTTCCTCTCCCTACTATTATGTATGAACAAAATTGTTTCAAACTTGTTCCATCATTAGCAATTTCTAAGTGAATAGATGTTCACTTTTGAGATGATCTGGGTCTAGCTCGATAACGTGATCTCTTCCAATCCAATGTGAGAAAGTTACATAGTGTCTACTTTTTCTGATAAAGGTGTATTTGCATGGGTTTGCCTTGGTATCACATTCATACTGTCGTATTGAATGATCCTCGCTGGTTAATTTCTGTACATATAATGTATATAGCCCTAGTTGCTCATTGGGTTGGTTCAATGACTCTCTACAAATTAGTAGTTTTTCATCCATTTGATCCTGTTCTAGGTCCAATGTGGAGACAAGGTATGTTTTTTACACCTTTTATGACTTGTTTGGGAATAAAGGATTCATGGAGTGGATGGAACATCATCGGAGAAACTATCATTAATCCCAGTATTTGGAGTTATGAAGGTGTGGTTGGGACATATATCATGTTTTCTTGCCTCTACTTTTTGGTAGCTATGTGGCATTAGGGATATTGGGATTTGAAAATATTTAGTGATGAACGTATGGGAAAATGTTGTTTAAATTTTCCAAAAATATTTGGAATTCATTTATTCCTCTCAGGAGTAGCTTGTCTTAGATTTGTAGCATTTCATGTAATGGGTTTTTATGGTCCTGGGATATGGCTATGTGATCCTTATGGACTAACTAGAAAAATACAACTAGTGGATCTAGCATGGGGAGATGAAGGTGTGATAATTATTGTTTTTCCCTATTAGATTTTAGTTTTCAAATAACATAGTTTTGCAGATTGGTTCGGTAGATCCCACATTGTTTGAGATGTAACGAACGAGCCATAAACATTAACATGGTTCGATGTAAATGGAATAGATCGAAATCTATCTTGAGATTTATTGTATGTTTTATCTTGATACTAAGATATTGTCCATCTGAACAACTCTAGACAAGGTATTTTATTGGAGAGTCATTGTTTAAAATGATCAAGTTTGTGGTTGTGTTATGCTCTTAGCATGCAAGACGATAACATAATACTAAATATGTGAAGAAATATAACCAGAACATAGAACAATGAGAAATAATAGTAAGTGTTTTATTATTCAGAAAGCAATGTTCACTTACCTCTTTGAGGGGGAAGCCTCCAATAGAGCTGAGCTCAATTACAAAATAAGACACGATGCTCCTCGAGGGGAGTCTCTATCCTTTATATAGGATTCATACATGCAATACCATGGGGAAATACCATGGTTCTTATTAATACCATCTATCTAATACGATGGCCCATTTGCAACTAATTGTGGTCCCTTCATTAAATGCAGGTTAACCACTTACAATTATTAATATGGGCTTTATTGACTCTTTACTTAACTATACTATGACTCAATCCTATTACATAAATAAGGGGGTTAAGGTTGGACTCTAACATGCCCTCCCCCATAATAATAGCCTTGTCCTCAAGGCTGAAGCTGCAAAAACTGCTAAAGGATAGTTGTTGGTTCCGAGGTTGCATCTTCTGGAGAGTTGTCTTTCCACTTGACAAGGACATTTTTGATTATGCGGCCACGTAGGTGCCATTCTCGTGTGTCAAGAACTCGTTTAGGTTGGAGCCAGATTGACCCTTCTTCATCCACTTCACGTAGACTGGTTTGAATTCTGCAATGGTTCCGAATAACTTTCTTGAGGCATGAGACATGGAAGACTCGATGGATTTTTGCAGTGGTTGGTAAAGCTAGCTTGAAGGCGACTTCTCCAATGTGTTGAAGTACTTGATACAGTCTGTAGAATTTTGGAGATAATTTCTGAAAACCCTTCTCTTTGAGTGATGTTTGCTTATATGTTTGCAGCCTCAAAAATACCTGATCCCCTTCTTGAAATTGCATTCTGAGCGATGTTGATCTGCCTGTTGCTTCAGGCAGTTTTGGGCTTGATGAAGATTCTCTCTAAGGTGGGCCAGCATGGTTGTGCAGTTCTGTAAGAGTTGATCCATTGCTTGTACCTTCGAGCAACCTTTGATATAAGAAGTAGGGGAAGGAGGGAGTTGACCATAAATTACTTCATATGGAGTCATTTTGGTGGTGGCATCATAGTTAGTGTTATACCACCATTTGGGTAGAGGTAACCACTGTACCCAGAGATGTTGTTTCTCTGAAGTGAAACACCTAAGGTAGGTCTCCAGACATTTGTTGAATGCTTCAGTTTGACCATAAATTTATGGATGATAGGAAGTACTAAGTTGTAGTTGGGTACCTTGTAGCCAGAAGAGTTCCTGCCAAAAGTTACTAGTGAAGATCGGGTCACGATCAGACACAATGGAAGTGGGCATGCCATGCAATTTGAAGATCTGATCCATGAAATATTAAGCAACCAAAGTTGGTGTAAAAGGGTGGGGTAAGGCATAAAAATGAGCATAGTTAGAAAATTTGTCCACAACCAACATGATGACTGACTTGTTTCCTAATTTTGGAAGACCCGTAATGAAATCCATAGAGACCTCTATCCAGATTGAGGCCAGGATGGGCAATGGTTGTAATGTGCCTGGGGATTTGACTGTTTCTCCTTTGTGGCATTGACAGACATCACATTTAGCTACAAAAGTAAGAATGTCCTTTTTCATGCCTGTCCAAAAAAATGATCTTCGAGTGCAAGCATACGTCTTCTGAAAGCCTAAATGTCCTACAGTGGGAGATGAGTTAAACTCCGCCAAAATTTGGCTTTTGAGGGTGGATGTTGGTGATATTATGACTTTGTCCTTGTAGCGAAGAATCTCATCCTACCACGAGTAGCCCGTTGTGGAATTTGGATCCATTTGAAATTGATTAATGAGTTGGGAGAGCCAGGGATATGAAAACCATTCCTTGTGAGCCTCTTCCATCCATTCTGGAATGGGAAGGGAAATTACGAGCAGGGTACTTTCCTCCTCAAATTGGTGGGATAACGAATCTACTACAATATCTTCACGCCCTTTCTTGTAAATTATCTCATAATCATATCCCAACATTTTGCTGAGCCATTTATTTTGTTGTGGTGAGGATAGGCATTGCTCCAAAAAATATTTAAGGCTTTTATGGTCTGTGTAGATTTGGAAATGTCGCCCCAATAAGTATGGTCGCCAGGTATCTACCGCATGTAAGATGGCCATCATCTCCTTCTCATAGGTATATTGTCCCAGATTCTTCCCACTTAGTTGTTGGCTCATGAAGGCCAAGGGTTGACCTTCCTAGATTAAGATTGCCCCAATACCTGGACCAAAAGCATCACATTCAATCACAAAATATTGGGTGAAGTCGGGTAGTGCTAAGACTGGAGTGGAACACATGGCATGTTTGAGAGCTGTAAAGGCCTGTTGTGCTTCATCATTCCAGAGGAATGAATTTTTCTTGAGGAGTTGAGTTAGGGGCCTAGCAATGCAACCATAATTGTTGACAAATTTGCGATAATAGCCTGTGAGACCCAGAAATCCTCTCAATCTCTTCAAGGTCTTTGGTTGATGCCAATCCTGCATTGGCTGGATCTTCTTGGAGTCCATCCTGACACCTTCACGCCCGACAATGTGGCCCAAATACTCAACTTATTCCATGCCAAAAGAGCACTTAGACATCTTGACAAATAATTTATGCTTGCGAACTAGTTGCAAGAGTAGATCTACATGCTAAAGATGTGTGGCCCAGGTGCGACTATAGATGAGGATGTCATCAAAGAAAACAAGGAAAGATTATGAGATATGGTTAGAGTAGGTGGTTCATAAGGCTCTGAAAATTGGATGGGGCATTACAAAGACCAAATGGCATGACGAGGAACTCATAATGTCCTTCATGAGTTCGGAAAGCAGTCTTTGGAATGTCTACTTCTTTCAAGCGAATTTGGTGGTAGCCTGAGCGAAGGTCCAGCTTAGTGAAGAATTGAGCCCCATTTAGTTCATCCAGCAAGTCATTGACAATCGGGATGGGAAATTTGTCTTTGACTGTCAACTTATTGAGGGCCCTGAATTTCGGACACATACACCATTCCCCATCTTTCTTGAGCACCATGACCATCGACGATGAATAAGGACTAATGCTGGGATGAATGACGCCTGCTTCCAAGAGTTCCTTGATTATTTTTTCAATTTCATTCTTTGGGCAAACGGATATTTATATGGACACACATTTTGTGGTTGGGCCCCTAGGACCAAAGTAATGCTATGATCATGTTCCCCTCTCGAGGGTGGAAGCTCATGAGGATTGTTAAATACTGGCAGATGGTTGTTTAAGATCGATTACATCTCAAGATGAGTATGAAGACAATTGGGTCTGAAGGCTTAGATGGCATTAAATTGGGCTATAACTCCATGGTGGCTCTTTTTTAACAATTTTTTCATCTGATGTGAGCTGATGATAGAGGGAGCTCTTGCATGGAGTTCGTGGAGGGTATTTGTGTGGTTTTTCTGCCTAAAGCTCATATATAACTCCTAGAAATCCATTGTGATTGGGCCAAGTTTGCGAAGCCATTCAACACCTAAGAGAATACTGCACCCTCCCATGTGTATGGCAAACATGTGGGTCTTTAACTGATAATCCTCCATTTGAAGTTTGACATTTTCATAGCAGCCTTCACATTTCATTGTACCCCCATTAGCAATTTGGACCTCGATGTTAGAAACTGCTCGGACAAAATAATGCACTGCTTCTGTGACTCTTTGATGGATAAAATTATGTTTACTACCACTATCAATCAAGACTAATACTGGGCGATGCTTAATAAAACCTCCGATTTTGAGAGTTTGGGGAGAAGAAATCCCTACCAAGCATGTGGCGAGATAACTGGTTCTTCAGGTACATTGTCATGCTAGTTCTCCTCTTCTTCCTCCTCTAGCTCCTCAAGTGGTGGGGCTTCCTCTCATGAACTGTGATCAGTAGCATCAATTTGAAAGAATTTGGGCTCCTTGCATTTATGCGCAGGGGAGTATTTCTCATCACAATAATAACACAATCCTTGCTTTCTTCTTTCTGTGATTTCTGCTTGTGACACCTTTTGAACCTTGAGTGTTTGGGTAGTGATTTGTTCCTATGTGGGGTGACCCTTGGCGATGAAATTTGGGTGATTGGACTAGGCCACTAATGCACATTCTACTTCACGAGCTATCCTGCAAGAATGCAGCCATGAGCTAGGGTGGTGCAATCGGACATGGGCTTTTATGGCTTCTTTGAGACCACTGACAAAACATTCCACATAGAACTCATCGTGTAGACCTCCAGTGCAGAAAGCTAAGGCTTCAAAGTTTGTAATATATTCGTTCACTATTCCTGTTTGTTAGAGCTTAGTGAGATGACCCAAAAAAATCATATTCATGGTCAAAGCGATCCGTAAGAGCTTTTTTGAATGTCTGCTAAGTTAAGGGCCTTCCATATAAACCTTGATGCCATTGCTACCATTGCCATCTTTCATTGTCCAAGTACATGATACCCACACTAAGCCGAGTCGCATCATCCACGATGTAATTCAGTGTGAAATATTGCTCCATTTGTTCTAACCATGCGACCGGGTGAGAGCCATTAAATTTATACATGTCTAACTTGGGTGGTCACAGATGGGATTTTTGGTGGGTGCCAAAGAGGTGAAGAGATTGGCTAGACTCACCCTCCAAGTTTTCACTGCCAATATATGCCTCCGTGCGTTCCTCCACCTTGCCCTTAGAGAGTGTTTCATTTAAGGTCTTCAACTGCAATATGACCTCATTCAATCGTGAATCAAGTTTGTCAATCCTCTCATTAGCCATAGCTTGAGTTGTAGTTCGTACCATGCACCGATCCGATATAGTTGAAATTTGGGACTGCCCGAAATTTTTGGCACTAAAAATTGAATAGTACCACCTTGCTCAGCTCATCAACCTGACTCTTATGGGCTAAGTCACCAATAAGCACCCCGGGGGGTTTTACTCCTTGCTTAGGAATACTACAGTAGCTGAATCCCAGAAATGTTAGTGCTGCCCAAAGTCCTGGGAAAATCATGCCCAGGTATAGGAACCCACATAATTAGTCAAATCTGAATGGAGAATCTGATTGTTGTGACGATTACAGAGCCCAAACTGCTAGATCTAGATGGCGGATCAGATGGAAATGAGAGATCTGAATGGCTCATCTGATAGATATGAAGAGTGCAACTGATTGCTGCTACGGATCTGATGGATTTGATAGATATGAATGGCGGAACTGATTGCTATTTCTACGACAAAACCCCACCTGCGAGATCTGATCTGGTAAATATTATGCGTGATCTCAAGATAGAGAAGGGAACTATGGTCTCCAAGAGTGTCAGGTGCTACAGATCGCAATATACATAAGGGTCTGACAGTAGTACTCGGCCCAATTTTTGAGGGCACTAACCAAGGAGGATCAACCGTACCCTTAGCCATACAACCCGACTACCCTATCGTATGCACGAGTAATCTCTCCAAGTGTTGTTCTCAATGTACTGTAACAGCAAGACGGTTGACGGTTTATCTATGGCGAGGTTTCAAGGGAGCTACGAGGCTTCCGATATACCCATAGGGTACCTGGAAGACAGTCCGTGCTTGGTTTTGTCTAATGCACTACTACTTGAAGGGGTACCCACAGGGGTTACAAAGGACCCCAACAAGCATGACCACCTCTTGTATTTCCTGCGTGCATGCCTCCCCAAATCTGCAGGTTTATGCACTCAACGACAGATCTCATGGTTTAAAGACGTCGGAACATGTCTCTAGCCAAAAAACAAATTGCTAAAAATTGGAGATCCCGTCGGCCCTGGAAAGCGCTCTGATACCACTTCTTATGCTCTTAACCTACAAGACGATACCAAAATACCAAATATGTGAAAAAATATACCTAGAACATAGAACAATGAGGCATAACAACAAGTATTTTATTATCTAGAAAGCAATGTTGCCTTGCCTCTTCGAGGGGGCAACCTCCAATAGAGCTGAGCTCAATTACAAAATAAGAGACAATGCTCCTCGAGGGGAGTCTCTATCCTTTATATAGGATTCATACATGCAATACCATGGGGCAATACCATGGTTTTTATTAATACATCTATCTAATACGATGGCCCATTTGCAACTAACTGTGGTCCCTTCATTAAATGTGGGTTAACCACTTACAATTATTAATATGGGCTTTATTGAATCTTTACTTAACTATACTATGACTCAATCCTATTACATAAATAAGGGGGTTAGGGTTGGACCCTAACAGGTTGTGTCGACAAGTTCGACCCTATATGCTTATCATATATTAAGATTCAATGAATCTAGACCATTTGAACTTGTATCCTTCCTTCTCGTATTAGAAGGGATAGGGCTTTCCAATCTGGAATTTTTTTTTATCTTACATTCACAATTTGGATACAATCAAGTTCTTTCTTATATTATATGCAAGTTATTGGACAAAGATACAAATTTCAAGGCTCATCTACTAACTGAGAGAGTGAACATTTGATGAATCAAACATAAATTTGTTTGTTCTCTTTCACTCAATTTGTTTGAAAGTTTAGGTCAAGCGAAGAGAATTGGTAGGCATCAATCTTATGGAAAGTATCAAATCTTTCATGTATTAAGTTTCGTTATGAGATGATCCCACTCATCTCACAATGATATAAACTCATTTCAGATAGATCTATTCTCTAGCTGATTAGAGATCTATTCATAATGAGGCAGAAAGCAGCTTCTTTTGGGTCGTTGTCCACATAATTTTTCGACAACGGGTAATAGTTTCTTTTGTCACAACCCAAGAGACTTCTTTATTCTACTGTTTGTTCCAGAACGCATTCCATGAAATATGTATTTTCTATAAAGTAGTGGGGTAGATTCAAGCAAGTGTTAGGTCGAGATGTAGATCTAATATGCATAGCTTGTATATTGCATGTTTGTGATATGTTACCACAACGAAACTAGAGGCACGGAAGAAAGTTTGTCCCAATATGAAAATCTTGGGTGTCAAAAACCATGGTGATGATCTTAGGTGAAGAAAGAGAACAGACCAAATGTTTGCCTTTAGCTAGGATGGATCAACTCAAGACAATTTCCCCTTTCGAGGTGTTGTTTTGAATATCCGTCGTACTTGCCACTTCTATGATTCAAAAATAGGTTCCATTTACCGTTGAATCTAGAATCCCTTGGTTTATGTGGTATGCACCATCAATCATTCATTAAGATTTGTTTATTTATCATTTTGTGTAAACAATTTATATACATTTACTCTTGCAAAATTAAATCTTCTTTTTATTAATTTGATGAGAAAAAAAATCCACATATATCAAAATATAAACACATAAATATAATATTTATTATTTATTATTAATATAAGTATATTTTCTATAGATAATTTCTATTATTTAAATAATTTCTTATCATTAATTACATTGACAAAAGCAGCCATATAACTAAGGAGTTGTCTATAATTAGACTTTTTGGAGATTCCGGTGAAATAATCCCCCAGAAGAAATTGAGGTTAAATCTTGATTTGTTGCAGTTAAAATGGTTTTTTAACTGCATATTTAGATTCATTAACTTTGAATTATATAAAAAATTCATTATTTAAATTACAATTTTTTTAAAAATATAGCTCATTCCATTTATATAAATATATGTTATAATTAGATATTTATTTATTTTCTAAGATTTACCTAATTTGACTACCCTAGAGGCTTATTTTTAAACGCCCTCGCATATTTGGATAGCGTTCACTCAGAGATGGATTGGTTATGATGTGGATCTTCATCCTAGATGGAGCGCTCACCCTCATTGGCACACATGTTGAAGCATCTTCAAATTTTCTCAATATTTTCTTGCTTGGGAGATGGGGCCATCCCCTTCTTCATTGAGTTTGTTGAGCACATGTTGACCTGGCACGTGTGGAGGTGACTATTGTTTAATGGGTTTACTTCTTCGCCATTACATCTAATCGTTTGCACATTGATTGAGGAGGAGTTACACCTTGAAGACGAAGTTGACTAGGTTATATATATATATATATATATATATTTGGTGGTTTAAACATGGGGATCTGAATTTGAAATGCGAATTTCATTATTTATTGTTAATATTTAATAATAGGATTACCAATTGTAAAACCTTTTGTTGACATATTTCATGATATTTAATATCTAATTACACGTTTAAAACATACATTTTGTTATAATCACATCTTTTATCTTGACACTAAATATTAGTTCGTATATTATGTATGTGTAAGTTTTCTACAAATTGATTATAAATTTTGTTGGTACTTCGATCTTTTTATAAAGTATCAACTTCCCCAATTTTATTAGATTAAAGAAAAGATAATATTTCTAAATAGTTAATTTTATGAGTTTTTAAATAAAATAATTTAATATTATTTTAAATTTTATTAATTTTATAAAAAAATAATATATTTATTTTTTTAAATTTATATAATCTAATAATATAAAATTTGTAAAATTATGAGCTTATTCACCTATCATAAATACATTTTAGTTAATAAAATATCCCATTAAGATTCAAAACTATATCAGTTATTACTTATTCTAAACCCTTTTACATATCTCTAACCATCCCATAATAATCTAACTGTTCTAGGTTTTAAGAAGATACAATTTACAGCTTAACAAATTCTGATAATTTACACATGCAGAAGCTTGATTTCTGCATCCTTCAGCAAATAGCTGCATAATATGTACTAATGACTCACCTCAAAAAAATACTTTTGTGGGTACTTATCACTAAATTTGAGATGGGCTTAAACAGTCATTAGAAGCAACATATGTGCATCCAGCAGTAATGTAATGCATAATATGTGCATGGTTATCTACACATCACTGGACATGAACACTTTCACAAGTTCATATTAGATATTTGAAAGCGGACAAACGGGATAAGAAAAAGGAATCGTTATATTTTATTTTATTTAGACATGTAAAAACAATTTATCTTACTGAAACCAGATTAAATTTAAATTGAGTTATAAATTTTATAAAAGAATTAGTTTTGTACGTAAATTTTAAAAATTAAAATGTTATAAATCGAAAATTCTAACAATAATTTTTCAGTCATATCAGTCGCTTCAATATCGAATATAATGTCTAAATAAAATTCATGCAGATCATTTCATCGTAATATTTTTTAATAGTTTCCAATAAATTTACAAAATCCTTCTGCTACATAACTATCTCTGTTCAATCTCTACCCTCTTCCATCTTGACCATGATTTTGAGGGGCATCTGAAGCTTTTACAGTAAATCCATCGTATTTGGTTCTCTGGATTGTGGAACGTGGCGCTCGGGATTGTGGAACGTGGCGCAGAATTTGATTACGTGTCCCTATTGGAACAGCCACCAATAACAGTACGAAGAAATTGAATGAACATTGTCGTAAAGAGACCGCCAAACCAGATTCAGACGGTTGAGCTTCCATGTTCCGAAGGCCCGTTTGCCGGTGCCAACTCAGACGTCACGTTCAGCCAATCCGTGACCAGCCGCCTGTTGGCCTCCACCGGTCACTCTCTTTTACGTGTATATTCTGATCTTATAAAATCTTCACTCTTTGCCACTGCTTTTGGTTTGCACCGGCCTTCCATCATAAACCTGGTGTATCTATGGCAACAGAAGTTTTCGTCCATCTCACATCTAGTCATTCCAAGGGTATCATAAATCTATGGTAATCAATGCCCAGAGCCGTACGTTGGCACAGCGCATTCGAGAATGTGCCCCTGCCAGAAGAGCAGCCCGACGAGGCGGACAATGAATCGAATAGACAGTGGTCAAAAATCTCCACGCGATACGGAAACTATTCACTTTTCTAAGACCGATCTGCGATCTGCCGGAGACATCCCGAGGTTTAGCCCAGCTGTAGCTGGTCGCATGCTCCCTCTACTGGATCTCCGTCCTCTATATATAATGAATTCTAGGGACTTTCTTTCTCCCCACCTCAGCCCGTGATACTCCTATAGCTTCCTTCCTTCTCGATCCGTCTCCGTCTGTAAACAAAATACGTCCGTCCTCCTTGATCTGTCTGTAAAGTGTACATCTTCATGGCTCCTAGAGATAAGCAAGGTGATGTCAATGACAAGAGTGGCAATGCCTCCAAGGACGTGCATTACCAGAGTGGCACCTCCCAAAACAGTAGCGCCGCATTGTACTCCTAGACTCCAGCCTTTGCTTCCTCTACTAGGTTTCAGGTCCCAGTTTATTCTTTTTTGACTCCATGTGGAGGTTGGTGTAACCCAGCCCGTGTTGGTAAACATTACAAGATAATAACTAGGATTCCAGTGTGGGAATTACTGATTCAATAGAGGTGCCGTGATTCTTTCAACACCCTCTTCAAAAGTAGCTAGGGGGAATCCAATCTGGTTCCAAGCTCTAATACCATGTGGAGGTTTGTTGTTACACCAAAACCCCAGGTAATAGTAAACATTACAAGCCAGTAACTAAAATCCCCAGGGTAGAAATTAAGGCTTCTATAAAAATGAGATAATTCTTCCAACACTCCAGCCTCTACTTCCTCCAGTAACTTTCAGGTATCGGCACTATGCTCCCAACAACAATACCAACTAGTTATTTCCCAGAGCAGCCATTGCTAAACCAGCGAAACCATGGACTCGCTTTTACATGAAAAGTGGAATGGCAATGGAGGATCGCAGAATTATCAGGATCACATCTACTACACATCCTCAGACTCATCTTTGCTTTAGCCTTCGCCACCCTCACCCTAACCCTAGCCCTATTTCTTTCCTCAAGTCTGCCACCGAGCTTATTCGGCAGAGGCGGCCGATGGCGATGGAGTGGCTCCGTGCGATTGTGGGGCCTCAGACGATGAAGCACAGAAGTCACGAGTGTATGGAAGAAGGCGTAGAGAGAAATGTAATTCCGGCAGCACGTAATTTCGAGTTTTCTTCCTCCCCTGGGGTGTTACACAGTCAACTTCTTCCTCCATCGCCGACAAAAAAAACAGGACGCCATGGTCATTCGATTTGAACCTTCCTGCGCCAGAACACGAAGATGATGAAGATGAGCGCAACCCCTCTCTCTCTCTTGGCTTGAATATTTGAACTGGAATCGTCCTTTTTTGTTTTAAGTAATACCCAGATGGTCCAGTGGGTTTTTTTTGGCTGGTTTAATCTTATCAATGTTACTTCTATTTTTTTTCGGCAAATCTTATCAATGTTAGCTCTATTTTGTGGCAACCTTAATCTTTTGTTTATTTATTTTTTAGTGAAATTAGTTATAAATGTTATTGAAGATTATCAACTAATGTAATTGTAATGTAATGTATTGGAAATAGATATTGTTTTTTAATTTCTAAATTTCATATATTTAAAATACTTTTCTTATAAGTGTGATCCTAATCAAGTATATAATTTGTGATAGTTCTTTCTACCATATTTTTAGTTTTATCTTACTAATGCATAAAATTATTATTTTGAAAATTGATACATAATTTTACTTTTTGTAATTTCAATAGAGAGACATTTGTTATCTTCTTTTGCATACTTAACTTTCCTTTTAGATAGTCCAAAGTTTTTGTGTATTTTGTGGAGATATTTTTCCAATAAAACATATAGGAGAAAATATTTTATATTTTCAAGTGAATATCTATTTTGTTAAACAAGAACACAATGAAAATCTATGCCAATAAATACCCTTGTGATGTAATCAAGACTTGAGGGAAAATGGGCCAAATTAGTTCTAAGTTAAGTCAATGGTAAGTTGATTTTCTTGGTCACCCATTTCCATTTAAATATAATAAGATGTGGTGGAATCAAGATCCTCCCTAGTTCACCAGAACTCAAGATGTGGTGCCAACAAGAACCCACTCAAAATTTATAGATATGTAGTATTGTAAAATATAAAAGCTTAAAAAATAAACTATTTTGGAATTGGTGGTATATGTGAATCTTCCGTTTTCATTTTGAGATTTGGAATTTTTAATATACAAAATTGTTTTAAATTAAAGCCTAACCAAACCATTTTTTAATAAAATAAAAATTACAAACAACATAAATATAATTTAATGGTTTGTTTGTGATTGTATTATATATTGATAGAGAATACTCCACCTTTCTATCTTTAATGTAGAAATTAGTTTAATTTATTAACATGATAGAGATAGAATAAACTAAATTGAATTTAATAATAAAACATATTGGATGATGGTATTAATTTCCAACTATTGACAACTTTCTTTCAAACAATACTAAATATAAGTAAATTAATGGTTTTTTACATGGTTACAAAAATAATTCCAATTACCAATAAAAAATTGTGTTTTGCATCAAATATATTGATCATAAATCAAGGAGTGACATAAAAAGAGCATGGAGAATATTCTGCATTAAATCAAGGAGAGGTCAAAAAGAGCATGTACAATAGTTTACATTTATTGCTTACATGATAATCCAAGCTTGAGTTGAAAATTGAGGATAGTTAGTGCATTTTAAAGTGACATCTAACAAGTTTAAAAACTATGTGAGAAATAAATTTGAACTTTGTTATAAAAAAGGCACCATCCTATCACAACATTTACATAATCCAATATCCATCTTAACCAACAATAAAAAAAAAAATGGTCAATGACCATAGAAATCCACATTGTGTCACAACGTTTACAAAATCCAATATCCATCTTAACAAACAATCAAGAAAATGGTCAATGACAAAAGTAATCCACATCCATGGACAACCTTACAAAAAGTATAATTCATAAGCTAATTATGTACTATTTTACCATTTGAAGAATCTAATTTAACATGTTAAAAGGCACACCCTTTTGAAAAAATGCAAAATCTATTTTATATAAAGTCCTCACATCTTTAATATTTTAATTTTTATATGAAACCCTAAGGACATCTTCCCTTTTAATTGGTTATCTTTTGACTTAATTTTCTGGTTATTAATCTTTTAATTCTATTTGGATAGTTAAATTTAGAAAATTTTCCTCATTTAGAATGAAATAAATGGACATATGTTACACTAATAATACAAAAAATATATGTATTTTCCTTTGATTTGTTCTTTCACTATTGTGGAATGCCATTGGGAGCTTGGACATGTAGTCTCTCTCCTTCATGTTATGGACAAAAATAATTTATCTCTTCATTCTCTTATATTTGTCTTCTTGTCAACTTGAAAAAATAAAATTAAGAATTTGGATATTTGATTTTCATAAACTTATTTATTTCTTCATTTTCTTTATTTTTTCTTTTTTTCACCTCCCTTTTGCTAGGAATGGTGGTAAAAATATAATCACATAGCAATAAAATAAAAAAAGATGTCAAAATAAAACACATAATGAAACAATACAAATGAGACACCAATAGGCATGGTTCACCCTATTCGGGATACATGTATGGAGAAACAACCGATTCTTTATTTTATTCCATTCAATAAAATCAAGGGATTGAAACATGCAACACAAATATTGCAACCACCCCTTCTCTCTCTCTCACACACACACACACATACACACACATATTGTCTACTCTCTCTGAATTGCAATGTTATCTCAATAATATATATCCACAATGAAATTACACCATAAGAAGAGGATTCCCTTCTTGGCAAAAAAAATACCTTACATAACATCTACCGACATATCAATGACCTATTGATGAATGGTACCAATTACTGTGAAATTAGAATAATTTCTAATGCAATTTCTCCAAAAAATTCTCTTTAGTGAAACTACCCCCTCTAAGGGTGGGGCTCCAAATATTTGTCATTGCCCCCCAAACCACTTGGAAATAATAGTACGTCAAATCCCAGTACACCCTATGTGAGGAATTAGGGTCCAAATGCAACTAAAAACAAGATCTCTAAATTAGGAAGAGAATGAGGCTCCACAACCAACACTATCCGACTTGGAGACTAATTACAAAACTCCACCACTATGACATGTGCTCGACTATGATTCATCTTTTGGACGTGTCTAGTTTCACTTCTTAATCATCTTGAATGAAAACCAACTAAAAATGAGAATAAAATTACTTTATCCTCAGTTACTTCCTTTGTTAACATGTCTGCAAGATTCTCTGGCTAGTATATATCTTTTCAAACTTCAACTATGCTTCTTCCAAAATTGATCATATGAAATGGATATGCTTAGTCTTCGAATGACACGTTGAGTTCTTTGCAACATGATTGGAACTTGCACTATCATTCTATAATGTGTTATTCTTGTACTTCTTTCCCAAATCCTCTATGAAACTATATGAGCAAATCTTCTCTTTACTACCCTCTGCAAAAATCCCTATAGAAAAATATCTGAGCCTCTAAAGCATAATTCAGGATTAGTATTACGTGTGAAATATCTAAGAATCCACTTTATTTCATCATATTTTTCTTCTCCTAGATTGGTCATATATGTGTTCAAAGCTCCTATTGCATGTGCATTATCTAACCTTGTGCACACCATCGGATACATAAAGTTGTCAACTTCTAATGGATATGGAATCTTCGTTTTGTGTCTTCGTACATATCACTTTAATCAATTTGAAATGGAAATCCAAATGTCTATTAACTAGTTTTTCATCTTTTATTTCAAATATTTTCAACAAATTTTCCATGTACTCACTCTAAGGCAATGCTACTTGATTATTACTTTTCTCTCTCGGTATTCTCATACCACACATTTCATTTGTAGCACCTAAATCCTTCATACCAAATTAATTAGCTAATTTTGTTTTGAACATATTGATATCTTACATGTTAGACCCTCCAACAAGCATGCCATCTACATACAATAGTAAGATCACATAGCTCCCATCATGTAGTTTTTTAAAATGAAGATAGTGGTGATACTAACATCTACAATGGCCTTGTTTTTTCATGAACCTAGGAAACTTCAATTACCATTACCTTGAAGCTTGCTCTAAACCATACAAGCTCTTCTTTGGTCTACATACTAAGTTTTCTTTCCCATTGACCTACTATCCATGTGGTTGTTGCACATAAATTTCTTTCTCCAAGTCCCCATGGAGAAAAGTCTTATTTACATCTAACAGTTTAACATGAAAATATTCTACTACCGCTAAACATAAAATAGTTCTAATTGAAGTCATTTTGAAAACACGAGAAAATATTTCATTAAACTATATACCTTTCTCTTATACAAACCTCTTTACATACGTTTGGCCTTTTACATCCTTTTTGCTCCATGTTCTTCATTCAACCCATAAACCCATTTATTCTGTGATGTTCTTTTACCTACTGAAAATATGACCACATCCCAAGTTTGGTTATGTACCAAAGCATTTATCTCTTCTTTCATTCCTTGCTTCCATTTTATTCTAGTTTCTACTTTCATTGCTTCTTCATATCCTTTTGGTTTTCCAGAATTAGTAAACAATACATAATACAATCAATGAGAGTATTGTTTTGAGGGTATACTTAACCTAATTGATCTTCTAATAACACTTGTGTGAGATTGAGGTACCTATTTCCACTATTGTTGTTGAACATTTTGATTTTATGGCACCTTCGAAAATTTGTTTTTGTGATTTCATAGAGCACTATGTATTCTTTTTTTGCCTTTTCTTATTTCTTTCTTTGTAGTTGATCCTCATACATGACCTTTTCATTGAATACCACATCTCTAATCCTAATGATATTATGATTTTAACAATCCAATAAGATGCATTCAAAATAATTAACTCTATATCTAGTGAAATTACATTTCTTAGACTTTTTCTCAAGCTCATTTCTATTTTCTCTATCAATGTTGACAAAATTTTCACAACCAAAATTCTTCATAAATGAGTAGTTTACTTTTTTACCTCTTCATTCCTGCTTTTGAATTCCACTATCCAAGGAAATTGAATACCCTCCATTTATTATGTAAATAGTAGTATCAATAGAATTCACCAAAAACTCTAAGGAAAATTTGTTTGAATCCCATGGTATGAACAATAACTATCAAGCTTCCTTTGGCAACATTCACCTATATTATCTAATATGAGACATGTCATCTTATATCTTTTATCACTTTCAACCAAAGATTTCCATTTCATAAAAGTAAGAAAGACATCATATTTGTTTCTAATGCAATAAACTCAAATTTTCCTAGTTGCATGATCAAGAAAAGTAACATAATAATAGCATCCACCAAGAAAGGATAATTGAGCCAATCCCCATGCATATGTATGCACAACCTCTAAATTTTCACTCTTCTTTTCCTTCCCAACTTTCAAAATCCAACTCTTATATATTTTGCATAAACAAAATTCTCAAAGACGTCCAAATAAACCTTTCTCAAAGATGGAAATGATTACCGTGAGTGGATAATCAACATCCCCTTCTCACTTATGTTCTCGAGCATATAATGCCACAATGGTGTATTTTCTCGTGTAGAAGAGACATAAATATAATGTTTATTTTTATGAGTACATGCATGCAATGAACCTAGCTTGACTATTTTTTCTATTATGAAATATCATATAGTAGCCTTGCATGAATTTATTCTAAATGGAACTGTACAACCTTTACTTCCCAACTTCCTCATTGAAACTAGATTTCTCCTTAAATAAAAAATGTTCCTTTCCATTGTATATCAAGCACGCTTCCCTCCAATTGAACATATGCACATATCACCTCTCAAGGGATTTCAATTCCAATGGAGAATTCAACTATAACTAGGAACGAGCTATCATGCTTGCATTTGATCAAACATCTTCCATGTAGCTTCCTTGACCTTTAGTGCTTCCATGCACTTTAAATTTATTTATTACTTGATTTCATAGTATGAACTTATTCTACTACAAAATGCATTGAGGCCTTGCATGGAACTCTCCCCCAAGTTTCACTTCCACCGCAATGATGGATGCTTGGAAATATTCCTTCCTATTATCCACTATTGCATAGATCTAGGGAATGCTCTAACCTACATCCCCAACTGTTTGCACTTCCTATGCACTGTAGATCTATGGCTTACCATGCATGCACTAGAACAGTTTGATATAAAAGGAAATCCTTCCTACGATGATCTTTGCCATAGGTTCGACACTGCAATGGTTCTCTTCCATTGCCTTTATTATTTTTTCCTCACGCTAAGACCCATGTCTTCTATTAGCTACATTGAGCTTCTTATGATGTCCCACATTTTCCTTGTTACCTAAATCCTCAGACCTTCTTCGCTTCTTGAGCCATTTTCCTTTAGTCTTCACATTACCTTTATATTCATGCTTAAACTCAGGCTTGTGCTTTGATTGTTCATAAAAATGCGTCAGCTTTATGATGGCTTCCTCTAATGACCGAGGCTTATCATACTCAATATTATATTTAAATGTTAAAGCCAATCCAATCATGCACCTTTGGACCTTTGTCTTCTCATCCTATCTATCTCCATGATTATTCCCCATATGTACCTACTTCTACAAATCCGAAATGCTTTGAAGGATAATTCCATTGACCTTCGCTTTCTTTTCCTAAGCCCTTGCAACTGTTTCATGTGCCTCAATTAACATGTTATTATATTCCTTGTAACCTCAAATTTCTATGCTCAAACTTCTTAGTGTATCATGGAGTCACTAAGGGGAGTCATGTGGACTACAGTCCACCATTTTTCTCTTCATCTCTTATCTTATATTTCTTGCAAAATATACCATGTTAGATCAATGAAATAAAAGACATAATCGAAATCATAGTTCAGTGTATCTTAGAAGAGTCCATCACATCTGCACAACTCAGTCAGGATTAAGATGATACATAATAATATCAAGAACTTAACTGCAATGACAGTAAGCATTATGTGTATGACTGCAATGCATATGAAAAAACGTTAACTATCACACATGACTATTTGATGCACATGCATGTGACCACACTAATCAATTGAAATCTATCATGCATGTAACCACAACAACAATAGAAAGACAAACATGCATATACTCACAATAAATCTAACAACCATTAACTATCATGTATGCATGCCAAACATATAAACCTCTATGATGACATGTCTTTACCTTGAGGTTGAGTGCTGCAATCTCGCTCTGATACCAATCTGTAACACCTTCTCGTACAATTACCAAGTTTTACAACCTCTTCAAGGTAAACATGATTTGCGAGTTACTATGGCATGACCCAACCTCCAAGTTCTAGTTATGGAAGTGGGGCCTACTAACTCGAACACTTACTTCCACCTAGGAGGGGCCTAGATCACTCAGGAATCTGACAACCATCCTTGGTGATCAATCCCTGAGCTGTAACTTCCTTTCAAAAGATTTACATCCCAACCTCACCCTTGACACATTGTGCATGTAGTTGGAAGGATCCAACCATGAACACAAGCATTCATGGATGCGATTAAGATCGAAATCTTCCAATTTTGTGTATGTGGTCACAAGATCTGTGCCACTTTTTTAGGGTTGGCCTACAAGCTAGTTCTCAAACTTTTCCAAAACTTTCCAGAATCAAGTTTGGGATGATAAAAAGTATAAAAAATAAATAATAGGGCTACATCATGTCCAAGACATTCCTAATACATGATAGGAATTTCGTCAAACAAATGGTAAACATAGAAGCTACAGGTCATTAATGCCTATATCATCATGATCTTCTTAACCTCATCAGGGAATCATCAACAAAGGCTCAATGCCATCTCAATCTAGCTGCAAGAACACTTCTCAGCCCATACATCCATCAATAATTTAATAACTTATCAATCATGAACAAGATCCATAGTAAGAACACTACATATAGCTATGCATATAACATAATAGAATCCATGACAAATCATCCATAAGATCGAAAAAATAATCTATGCATGTGCTCATCCACCACAATAAGAGAATAACTCTTATTAACATATGCAAAAGGTAACCAAGTGAGGGACTTCCATGTATGACCTGACTATAGATTGGGTTGAACTAAAATCTCTATTTCGTCCAATCACCCATGTGCCATATTCCAAGCATGAATGTGGGATCATATGGGTTAAACCAAAATGGAACAATCAAGTCTTCTAGAGTCCAAACCACCTCAACCCTCCACTAATACCAAACGCGATTGGTATCTTCCCAAGATTTCTAGGGCTCCACGCCCTACTATCTCAACCCACAACCTCCAAGGAGCCCATGCTACTATAGGGCTTCAGAGAACTACCATCTCAACCCACAACCTTCGAGGAATCCAAATTATTCTGGGGCTCCATAAGTAACATCCCAACACATAGCAACTAGGGAACTTAAGAACCAATCAAAAATCTAGATAGAGAACCCACTACATCATGGCTATCCAGGAAATGGCGAGGCAAGGTTGAAACCTGTAACAACCCTCGTGAAAATTCCATATAATAAAACTTAATAAAGGCAAAATAAGACCACGAGTAAGGGAACATATTCCAAGATGGATGTTGGGAAAATCTGGATGTGTGTGTTTTGGCTAAGGAAAATTAGCAAAGGCTAAGGAAAAGGAATTCAAAGGAAAAAAGGCATTTTTGGCACATTTATTTATGAAAATAAAGGAAATTAGGAGAAAATGAAGGTGAAAGGTCACAAGTTGTATGTGAGGAGAAAATTGTAGGAAAATAATGGAAAAATGAAGAAATTTGAGGCCTCATCAATAAAAAAGCTTCTGAGGATTAGTGGGCAGCACTTAGTCAATTCAAACATCAAGCTCTCTCATTATTCTATCTCTCTCTCTCATTCTTGGTCACTTACAGTTTTCTTGGAGTACTATAGTTGGGAGCAAAGGAATGGAAATTCAAGTAAAGGAAAGGAAAGGCAAGCAAGGATCAAGGAAAGGAAAGCAAGATTAAGGAGCTTCAGCAGGAATACTTGTAGGTAACCTCTTACATGTGTTATTTCCAAGATGGTTTGGACATGCATGGCTTTGTATGTTGGTGTATGGTTCTCTTGTTCTCAGTGTCATGGTTTTGTCAAGTTATGAAAGTGGTTTTTAGCCTAACCTTCCCATTTTTTGGATGCCATGCTAAGTTGGGTTGTTTATTTCAATTTTTGATCTTTGGAATTTCTAGGTGTATTTCAGAATCTGGGGTAGAGGTGGTCTCAAGGTTCACTCCCAAAGGCCTAGGAATCCCTTGACTAGTTCTGGCAAGATACATGGTAAAGCCTAATGGAGCAGCCTTGATTTAGGGCCTAGTGATCTGAGTTTTGATTGCGGTAAAGCCTGAGAGAGAAGAGATGAAAAATTCCTCAAGGATAGTGGTGGATTCCAAATGGAATTCCAAGTTTTGTTCAATTTTCATCAGAGCATTTATTTTGGTGTGATCATGGCTGGATGAGGGTGGGGCTGGTTTAACCTCTAGATTCCCTTAGTTGTTCTTGGATTGGTTGTTCTATGAGATCCCCCATTCTTGCTTGGAATATGGCATGTGGGTGACTGGCTAAAAGAGAGATTTGGTTCAACCATTTCTATGGTCGGGTGGTACATGGAAGTCTTGAACTTGGTCAAATTTTCCTATGATTAATAAAAGCTAAGTTGTATCATTTTTTTCATTGATATATATGTGGATTTAATGGCTATCATGTCTCTCATATTTATATGGTTTTATGTTGGTTATAAGCATGGTTTAATGAATGGTTTATGTCATGGTTATCGCATATATTTACTTCTAATTGTTAAACGGATGGATGCGAGACCTAATTTATGATGTAGTTGTTCAATGAAGAAGGAGGTGACCCCTCTGGTTATGTTTCATAACTTGTTTCTATCATTTATGTTTTTTCTTGTATCCTATACCTATAGGTTGCATTGATGCCAAGTTTTTGACACAATGTCAGTCCCAGTTAGGGATGCTCAGGCCTAGTCCTGAGGGTGATTTTGATTTATCAACATTGTTATTATGTTTTTAATGAATTCTAGAAGTTACAACAAGATTTGAGTAGAGGCCTGGATTCTAGGCTAGAGAAGTGACTTAAATCCTGGGGTCGCTCGCACAAAATTAGAAAATTTGGCCCATATTCATTGGCAAGCATGCCTGTGAGAGTGACTTTGGATTTTTGGTCACTCCCTTGCCCATAGCATGAAAGTGACTATGGCCTAAGAGTTGGAGAATAGTCGTGGGACCAAGGGACACAATGATTGAGTCATTGACTTGTCTCCTAAAGGTTTTTTTTTATGATGTTGGATGACTCTAGGTGACGTTGTATCAGTTCCACTTCCTTAAGGTGACATCGGAGGTTTAATGTGATCATAGTAGCATCTTTCCTCATGTTTACCTCAGTTGGCATCGTTACTTTAGGTAGACCTAGGAGGGGATGTGTTGGGGAAATTATGTGTGTAATAATTCCAAAATTAAATTATCAGTCCGGAACTTGAACGTTTCAAGGCACAAGCACAGGTAATGCAGGATCAGAGCACCTAACCTAAATTAGAGTGTGAAAGCAATCTATTGTTTTACTGCTATAAAAGAACACCAATTACTACTATAAAATAAATTCTTAAAAGAACACACCATACACTTGCTCAAAAGGAACACCTATGACAGCAATTCTAACTTGAAAGATCTATAAAAAGAAACTCATTGCAACCTAATATATGAGAAACCTTCAATTCAATACTCCTATTCAAAATGAAATAAATCATTTGAAAGAAATCTCACTCTTCATAATCAGGAAACTCACAATCGAAACTGAAAAGTAAATGAAAGCCAAATCAATCTGCATTAAACAGATATGTCTACTTGCACAATCAAATTCACACTCAGACTTCCTCTTACAAAGAAATGATTATTCTATGAAAAGCAGCATGACTTTTAATTGAATGAATTCTATAACTTTTAATTTCAAATATACAAGACAAAGTTTTAAGTACAAAATGATGTTATATTTCACATAACAAATTTCTCAATGAAATCCACACTTTGAATGTAAATACTATGATCTAGATAAGTTAAAGGACTTGTTTCCAATTATGGGGGCCATTGCTACTCCTATATCAAGCCTAAGCTAACTCAATAAAAATGAAATTGAAAACGCAATCATAATACTACAAAGAATTTAGAGATGAAGGAAAATACAAATAAGATTAAATTATTGTTGCAATGGAGCTTCAGTCGATCCTTTATTCCTTCCCTACTTTTTCATCCTTTTACAAACTTAAAAACATTACAATACAAAGCATGGTTGAGCCATTTATAATATTTACAAGGCGAATTAGTCATTTTCCTCAATTATGGAAAATTTAACAATTTTAACAAACTGACCCCAATGATATTGGCATATCTTCCTAACCATGGAAAATTTTCGAAAACTATGTCAGACCAGGAGGTAACTCCTCAAAATAAATCATGATATTCATTCAGGTTGGTCATTATTATATACATGAGGGAGAGACTATTCATTTCATCTCCTGGTGACTCTTCATCTTTTCTATTATTTATTTACATTAATTACAGTTGTTCACCCAATCCCTATGATTAGGTGTCAACATTCCCCCCCCTTAATCTAAAGGGATGTTGGTGACTGCAAGCATCATTTTGAATCTTTCAAGCTTTTCTTTTCCAAGCGCTTTGGTGAAGATGTCTACAATTTGCTCATTAGTGGAACAATGGTGGAGATGGATTGTTTTGGCCTCAACATGATGTGAAATCAGATGATATTTAGTATTGATGTGCTTCGTTCGATCATGGAACTTTGGGTTCTTGGACAACTTTATTTTCGAGGTATTGTCAATCATGAGTGGAGTTGATTGTACTTGTTTTACCTGCAAATCTTCAATAATTTTCTTGAGCCACACAATTTCTTTTGTTGCCTTAGCTTCTGCCACATATTTTTCCTCTGTTGTGGAATTTGTTGGAACTGATTATCTGGATGATCTCTAGGAGACAGGTCTTGATCCAAGACTCATAGCATAACCTAAAGTAGATACCCCAGTTTCTTTGTCTCCATCGAAGTCTGAATCAGAGTATCCAATGAAGCTGAAGTCGCCCACCTGTGTATACTTGATTCCAAAGTCTTGAGTTCCCTTCAAGTACCTTGGAACTATTTTTGCAGTAGACCAATGTCCCTCATAAGGCTTTTCCATAAACTTGGAGAGGATTCCAACAACAAATGAAATGTCTTGTCTGGTAGTAGTTAGGTAGTTGTGACTTCCTACAAGCTGCCTATACTTTGTTGCAGCCTCAAATTATTTTCCTTCAATGGATGTGAGCTTTAAGTTTTTTTCCTTTGGAGTAGTAAGAGGATTGCATTCTGTCATGCCAAACCTATTCAAAAGATCTCCAATGTACTTCTTTTGAGAAAGGAATATGGACTTCGAATGTTGAGTTACCTCAATACCAAGATAGTAATGAACATAGCCCAAATCAATCATTTCAAAACCTTTCCTCAATTCCTTCTTTATGGATGAAATGTAGCTTTAATTGTTCCCTGTCATCAAAAGATCATCTACATATACCACAAGATATCCAATTGTTTTTCCAACCTTCTTGACAAACAAAGTTGTATCATCAAGATCATAATGTTTAATATTGAATTTCAGAAGATGCTCAGTTAGTTTTTCATACTAGACTCGCGGTGCTTGTTTGAGGCCATACAAGGACTTCACAAGTTTTCATACTTTATGTTCATGTTCTTTGACAACAAGTCATTCAGGTTAGGACATAAAAACATTCTCCTTTAGATCTCCATTCAAGAAAGCAGTTTTTACATCCATTTGATCGACTTTCCAACCGTTCTGAGCTGCTAGGGAAAAGAGTGTCTGGATGGTAGCCCATTTTGTTGTGGGGGAAATGTCTCCTCATAATTGAACCCATTGTTCTGTGCAAAACCTCTTGCCACAAGCTTGTCTTTGTGCTTGTCAAGTGAGCCATCAACTTTATACTTGTTCTTGTAGACACACTTGCAGCCAATTATTTTGGTTCCTAATGGAGGACCAACTAGCTTCCAAGTGCCATTCTTTATCAAGGAATCATACTCCTTTTGCATCACTTATTTCCACTCTTCATGATAAGTAGCTTCTTTGAAGGAAGTTGGTTCAAAATCTGTAGACAAATTCAATTCACAATCATAAGAAACATCCATATCAACAGGTGAATCAGAGTCATCTACATCACCTCCATTTTGCAGGTTTGAATTTCTAGTTCCTGTATTTCCAACTTGTTTAGGATGAACACTTTCAATTATCTATTAGCCACTTTAAGGGACCTTTCTTAGATGGTCCAGGATTCTCCATTGATTGAGTTGGGACTGAATCAAGATTGAGTCTCCCAATTCAATCAATCACATCACCTAAAGTATCGTCCGTTGTTGGAGTTTCATGCGGGGGAGAGAGTGCTTCAGAAGAAGATTCCACAGGTTGATCTAGTATAGGAATCCCCCCTTCAAGATGTGGAATCTGATTATCAAATTCTTGAAATGATTTTGCATTTGCAAATCTATCCAAGCAATCAAGTTGTCACTCAACAACATTGTCAGTTTTAGATGATTCAAGAAAGATTACATCTCTAGATGCAACAAACTTTTTATTGACTTCATCATAGAGACGATATTCTTTGGAGGTGTTTGAATACCCCAGGAAGATACACTTACAACTTCTTAGACCAAGTTTTTTTCTATGTACCTTTGGTATCAAGGCAAACCATGTGGAACCAAAGACCCTAAGATGCTTTATCGAAGGAATATGTCGATACCACTTTTCATAAGGAGTCTTGTTTCTAATAGTATTAGATGGACATCTATTCTTTACATATACAACACATAGAACTACATCAGCCCAAAAAATCAATTTTACATTTTTGAAAAGCATCATGCAGTGCACCATATTTAAGATTGTCCTATTCATTCTTTCAGCTACACCGTTCTGTTGAGGATTATAAGGCACAATTGTTTTATGTTTGATCCCATGTTGGCGAAGATAGTTTTCAAATTCATTTGAAGTGCATTCTTTTCCATTATTAGTGTGAATAGAGCCAATATGAGATTGCGCATCATTTTCAATCCATGTATGAAAGTTCTTGAATGTTTGAAAAGCATCAGATTTATACTTCAATAAATAGACCCAACACATTCTGGTGTAGTCATCAATAAATGCATCATATATTTATTTCCATTTGCAGAAGGAACAAGCATTGGACCACATAAATCTAAATGAGTGAGTTCAATTTTTCTATGTGCTCTAGAGTGTGAATCATGAAAGGAATATTTTATGTGCTTTCCTAAAATGCAAGCATTACATTGCTTAAGATTCTTAGGAATTGTAGGCAATCCGGTAACACCATTTTTCTTCAACAAGCAGAGGCTGTCATAGTTCAAATGTCCAAATATAGCATGCCATAATAAACTTTATGGAAGTGTACCTTCTTCATAATGAGAACTGTATGAGAAATGTTGTGCACGCGCAAAGGTACCCTGTAGCTTGAGAAGCCTTTCTTCTCCTATCCCTGTCATGAGAAGTGAGTGATCAAATGCTTTTCTCACCTCAAGCTTGCCATCAAACATATGAATGGAGTGACCTTGCTGGTAGATGTGGACAAAGGACAACAAGTTTCTCCTCAGCTATGGGAGATATAGAACATGATGCAGAAGAAATTCTGGAAGGTTAGGCAATTTAAGCCTGATTGTGCCTAGCCCTGATGGCTTGAGTTTTGATTGGTCTGCAAAGTATACTGCTCCATCAACATTGTCAGTAAATTCTTCAAACAAATCTTATCTATGAGTCATGTGGCAAGTTACAATTGAATCAAGCAACCAATCATTTTTCCATGAAGCAAGTGAAGCGTTAAATAAGTCTTCATTTACTCCAATATTACATTGTGCCACAACATAATGAGCGGATTCACGTGATTTACCTTTGTCCATGTCATTAGTTTTACCTTTGGGTTGGTTTCTTTATTGATCAGTTTTTTCCCAAGGTAACTTACATGTGGAGGCATCATGTGATCGATTTCTGTTGCAGCGTATGTAGTGAAAATCTGACTTTTCTCCTTGAGAGTGTCTGCTTCCCTGACTCTAAAATTTCTTCCTCTTCCTCTTCTACTACCTCTTCCTCTTCGACTACCTCTTCCTCTGGAAGAATATTGAGAAAGATTCTTTTCTCTTTGAGCAAGACACAGGGCCTCTTTAGAAGATTCAGGTGATGTCTTCTTTCCAAAAGCTTTCTTTCTTTCAGCAATTTTTTTCACAAGAGAGTCGAGGGTAATATCTTCGAGACTTCCATTTGCCTGCAATGACTCAGATAATTGGAGTAAGTAGGATAAAGTGCCTTGAGAAAAAAGATCAAAGAAATATACAATTCAACCTTAGTGGCTTTGATATCATGCATTATAGATTTTACTTCGAATGCAAGAGCAAGAGGATCATTATTTTGTAATTCAAGAGTGAAGAGTTTAATCATGAGCTGAGCAACTTCAAGTGCAGAGTGTGAGTCATAGAGTTCCTTCAGTTTTTGTAAGGCTTCGAAAGAATTTGAAAATGGAAAAATATGGCGACTCACCTCTTCACTTACTGATGTTGCAATCAATGCGTAGGCCTTGTTATTCTTATTTTCCCAAATGGCAAACTCCTTTTCCGAGGCAGGTTGTTCTGGCTCTTTGTCTCCATCTCCAACATAAACTCCTTTCCACAACTCATTGAAATTGAGGGTGTGCTTTATTCTCCTAGACCACTCTTGATGGTTCTCCTTGCCAGTGATAACTACTCCCACAATAGATATGATTGAACGCGTTGTAAAATCTGTGTATTGTGGTAAAAAAATGCTTTTTTTGAAAAATTTTACTCCTAAAAAAAATGATTATGATATATGGAGATAGAGGTATCATTGTACAAAATGAAATACCATACACTGCAATATCTTTCAGCATAATAACATTCACCATTCACCGACTCTAATATTCAATACACATATACAATGCAACAACAACACAACATGGTAACAACAATGATATATCCCATAATGATATACCAATCTTCACCTAATTTGAACCAAAAATACCATTCTAGAACACAACATTACAACAACAAGTACAATATGATATGTAAAAAAAAATGGATTTATTTATCTGGAGGAAGGAATTTGTATGGACAGGGGGTGGTGTATGGAGGAGCGAATTTACTAATATTGTGAGTTAAGAGGGGCAGCGACAGCTGTGATACCTTTGTATGGAACTAGCACAGCGTGGGAGGAGGGTGTGCTATAGAAGGAAACGTTTAATGAGGAGCAGCGTTCAAGGCAGTGATATTCCACAACAGTATTCACCACAGTGACATTTACCATTACCCAAAACTGCTAGAATTCAACATTCACCTATCTGTTCAACGCACCACTCAGTGTTGAATGTGGAGAACATAAAATACATAGATAATTTAGCATTCTATCTGAACACACAAAGGGATCATTCAAAAATATTGTAACTCACTAAGGGTAGACAGAGGATGTAGCGCAACCATTTGGGATAGTATTACATAGATTTTAGAGACATTTGAGAGAGATGACACTCTACAAAATGTAGAACAGAGGTAGGAAGGAGTTACAAATTAAAGAGGGAAGCCAAAAATGGCGTTGGCTCTGATACCACGTTAGACCAAGAGGTAACTCCTCAAAAAAAATCATGATATTCATTATGGTTGGTCATTATTATATACATGAGGGAGAGACTATTAATTTCATCTCCCGGTGACTCTTCATCTTTTCTATTATTTATTTACATTAATTATAGTTATTCACCCAATCCCTATGATTAGGTGTCAACAAACTGTTTGGAGGGAACCTAGCTTGTTATATTTTCAACAAAAAACTCTCTTGGTTGTCTAATTAAAATCTAGATCCTCGAAAATCATGCCCAATGTTGGTTGTCTAGCTCTTTTTGCAAGATTCTAGATCTCTGGAAAAACAATCATTTTTTATAAAACTTCCTCTAAGACCCGCTTATAACTTTTAGAAAAATTCGAATCTGGAGAAAGAGTTTTGGATATAGATAATTGGTTATATGGTTAACAAACCAATTTTCTCAAATTTCCTATATTCACCTCCAGGTGCACGGAAAGTGTGGTCAAACTTAGCAGTTTGGAAACTGTGCACATCTTGAGTAGATTTGTCAATTAGCTCCTAGGGACCCACATGTGTGACCTGGTTTCAATCCAACACATGAAAAGGTACTAAAACATTATTTTGGACAATAACCTCCCTCGTTTTTCCCTCGAAGTGTGCCAAAATGTCGAAACCCCAAATTGGATATTCTCATCCTCTACTTGTACCTACTAGTTCAACTGACTTGTGAAGAATTTCGGTGATGGAACCCTGTGAAAAATAAACGTAGAAAAAGTGTCATTAGTAAATCATGGCAAAATCATCTTTAATCATAGAAAATATAAGAATACTAATTAAAATCAACCATGAGGCGTAAGACGTGAATTGGCGACAGGTGATGGAATTATGGTGTGAAGTGAGTGTAATAATACATGAATATAGGTTATGAATGGTGGTATTGAATGATCAAAACATGGGAATATTTGAGGCCCAACATGCCCCCATGCCTAAGGATTTTCATGTCCTCTATGCAAACAAGGACTTAGCTCATATACAGATTTTATGGCATCGTGGCTTTGGGCAGGGTTGGTTTTTGTGGACCTATAGTACATGAAGGTTTGAGGGTGTTGGTTCTTATGGAGAAACACCATTCTTATTTGAATGTCATATATTTGATTTTGAGAGAAATATAAATTATGGATAAACAATAGATGTGGTAGGAGGAAATGATAAACGAGATGATAAGTGGCAATGGAAATGGTGGATGAGATGAGGTGGTGATGGAGATGGTAAAATAGGTGCTTGCATACTCGACTTTTGTGAGGCCAATGCTTATGGATGGTTGCTTTATCAAAGGAAGCAATGAATTCATCCTCTATTGGGCACATTCAACTGACAATGTATTTCACCGTAGGAGGGGAAGATACTATGGTTATTACTTTGTTTACATCAACAAATATACTTTTCCTTTCATGATTATGACCTTGTTAGAGTAGCATGAATTCTACTATGAATGAGGAGTTTGCAAATGGAGGGTATATGGAAAACAAAATATATTGAATATTTGGTGGTTAATCATCAAAGATTTCTTAAATCTATAATGAATTAAAGAATCTTAAGCCAAATTTACCTCCAGTTTTACCTTTACCGTGACTATAGTTGTAGGTTGAAGTAGAGGATGGAATGGCTAGAGCTGATGTGATTGTTGATCTGACCTATTGAAGAAGGTGGAAGGTTGAATTAAAGAGCAGAAGAATGAACTGAAGTCCCCTTCTCCCCCATGCCTGAGGAGTTGTATGTCCCTAGACACTGAGGAAAGGTGACTGATGCTACAAATGAAAATGGAAATGTTGATACAAAGAACCAAACCACTACAAATGTGTTTTGACATCACAAAACCATATAGTCTTCAATCACTACACACCTATATGCAATATTGCATATGTGAATAAATGGTTTCGATGTTGAACATAAGCAAGAACCATTGGTTTATGGGTGATTGAGGAAGTCGTTAACTAATGTGAGATATCCCACCTTTGATGTCAATGGGAATCAACACACTAGGTACATTCTACTAGCCATGAATAGATTTTTCAAATTTGAATGGATTGCAGAATTCATCCACTAAGAAACATCGATGTATTTCCTTAGTATATGACAAGGATACCTACCATTAAGGCATGCACGCTAACAGGTACCTTATCTAACCTTGACCTTGGTCTGAGATAATTTTTTGATGTAGATGGGGCAAGGCTTGTTGGCAGGTGGGCCTTAAGGGATCCCACATCAACCAACTAAAGTACAAACATAATGACTTGAAAGATACATGATTTGAAGACTCATACAAATTTACAAACTTTATCTGGAAATTTGCCCACCTTTTTCCTGGTTTTCAAGTAAAGTCCCTCTCTAGTTGCACCAGACAAGTCGGTTTTCACAAAAACGACTTATTTTTCTCTTTACTATTTCCATTTATTTATTAAAATACTAACTTTCCTACTATATTGAAGAAAATACGTCCTCCTTCAAGTGAAAGAGAATTTCCAATGAAGCCATGTCCAGATCAAGTACAAGTATATATTCATGCTCAGATTTAATATATAAGAGTTAGAATGCACAAGATCATGAGAAATCATCAGCTTTGAAAGATGTGATACAAAGAGTATTAGAAGATGAGAGTTGTACTTTCAATGGATTGTGATTTAGAATCAATGCTCGATGTAATCTTGGTGGTATTGGCCCATTTCTTTATTTGGACCACTTTGAAAGTCCTCCTCACTCATGCAATTCAAACATGGATAATTGGTCTTCACAATGCATACAAGGCTTGGTGTTGGGAATGGTGAAAGTTCTTTGATCTCAGGTTCAACTAGATGCTCTCCATTAGATTTGGTACATGATTTCACAATATCCTTAGTAGATAGGCAAGAGGAATCAAGGGAAATTTCCAAATCCTATTTTGGCTTTGGGAAGATGGATAATTTCTTGAATGTGGTGAAGATGAATTCTTCCTGAGTGGCGGATATCCTAGCTACTGCTAGGATTTGAGAAAGTACTTTAAGGGGCATTCTTCAAGATCTCGATCATTCTTTGAATTTCTCCTGTTGTTTTATGATCCCTATATAGCAACATGGATTAATACAAACAGGTTCTTACAACACCCCAAAAATGTTTTATCTTTAAAGAGCTTTGAAATTTTAACCTAAATGAATTAAAAACTGCTAATTGCAATAAAACTCACAAAACTTTCTTATTTGGACAACCGAAATTTGGAGCAACCCCACAATAGTGGATGCATGCCTATTCACTCATGTCTTACCATTCTCTCCACCCTCTGATTTCCCTACAACTAAGATCACACAAAAAAATTGTGAAAGAAACTAAGCTCTAATCCTTTTTGCACCTTCTCGGCAACAACACCAAAAATGTTGGGGAAATTATATGTGTTATAATTCCAACATGAAATTGTCCATTTGAGGTCATAAGAATTTGAGGCACAAGCACAAGTAACGCAAGGTGAGAGCCTCTAACCTAAATTAGAGTGTGAAATCAATATATTGTTTTACTACTATAAAAGAACACCAATTATTTCTATAAAAGAAATTCTTTAAAGAACACACCATACACTTGCTCAAAAGGAACACCAATGATAGAAATTCTAACTTGAAAGATCTATTAAAAGAAGCTCATTGCAGCTTAATCTATGAAAAACCTTCAATTCAAGAGTCCTAATCTAAATGAAATAAATATTAAAAAGAAAGCTCACTCTTCATATCAGGAAACTAATAATCGAAATTGAAATGTAAATGAAAGCCAAATCAGTCTACATTAAATTGATATCTCTACTTGCACAATGGAATTCACACCCAGACTTGATTTTACAAAGAAATGATTATGCTATGAAAAACAAGAAGACTTCTAATTGAATGAATTCAAGAATTTTTAATTTCAAATCTACAAGACAAATTTTTCAGTACAGAATGATGCTAGATTTCACACAACAAATTTCTCGACAAAATTCACACTTTGAATGTAAATCCTTTGGAAGTTTTTTATAAATTTATTTTTTTATTTTTGTGAGTGGAGCATAGAACTTCACTTGAAGTAGGTGAAAATAGATGAGCTGGCTTTATGGACATTTTTCTGAGAGTGATGGAAACTTGTAAAAACTACCATCTGTGCAATAGAATTCATTACAAAAGAGAATATTGTTGGTGTCACTATCAAGAAGCCACTACATTAAATCTTTGATTGATAACTTATAGTTTGGTTTTGGAGTAGTGAGGAGCTGGTACGGAATTTGCTGCTAGGAAATTGTGTAAACTTGGTTTGACACTACTTGAAATTTTCTTAATTTGTTTATGCATCTTTTAATTATCCAATAGTGGTTTGTGAGCTTAAAAATTGTTGATTGATTTGAAATTTGGAGAAATTTTTGTTTTGAGATGGCTAATCCTATAGAAGAATCATACCTGAATGAAGAAACAAAGTTGGATGGTGCCAATTACATGAATTGGAAGTTAAAATTTAGACATTGATGGAAGGATAGAATGTCTAGTTGATTACAAGTGGTGATGAAGTAAATCTAGAGGCATTTGCAAGAGTTAAAACTGCATCAATTGAAGATTTGGAGAAGCAAGAGACTAAGGTGAAAGTTTTGCTGACAGTGTTTATAAAAGAAAACATTATACCCCGTATAAGAGATTTCAAGGAAAAAAACAAGACCTAGAGAATTCTCAAGGATTTGTATGAGTCAGAGAATAAAACTAGACTCCTATCCTTGAAGAGTATGATACTTTTCCTAGAATGGAAGAAGATGAAAGTATAAGTAATTTCATTTCAATAATTAAGGACATTAAATATAAACTTGGAGATATAGGTAAAGAAATATCTACCACTAACCTAGTCAATATAACCTCAAACGGAATGTTAGATGAATATTGAGATGGCCATCAAAGGTCTTGTAGCAAGGGAGAAGGCTGCCACTTTAATGTGTTAATAGGTATACTCAAGTAGGAGGAAGAAATATGAAATAACCTTAAACCTAAAAGTTTTGATTTGGTGTTGATAGCGAAAGGAAAACCAACTTTCAAAAGGAAGCCTTGGGAAGGTGATAAAAGAAGAAAAGCCACCACATGGAAAATCATAATTTGGTAAGATATGATTTGAAAAACCACAACCAAGTATTAAATTTCATTATTGTGGCAAGTTTGGACATTAGTTAAGAGATTGCATGAAAAGGAAAAACCATGAGTCCAAACATAGAAATAAAAGGCACATTGGTAATTTTGTTGATAGAGGAGAAACAATGAATAATGGGATCAAAAACTTTATACTATTTGTTATAGATGCTAAACTATCTACTGAAATAGATGAATCCAAATACTTGGTTTGCTGATTCTAGACCCTTCATCCATATGTCCTATAATAGGCACTAGTTTGAAAATTTTCATGATATTAATAATTATGTGAATATATATCTTAGGGGTGATTGTTCACATGAAACTAAAGGGTATGATGATGTATCAGTGAAATTACCTAATGGTCATGTTAAACTGATTCACAATGTGGTGTATCTACTTGCTATTAAGAATAATCTAATCTGAGTCTCTACTATAATAGATCAGGGCTTAAAGTAGAATCTGTAAATTCACACTGTGTGGTGAAAGATATGCAGGATCACTTCAAGGTCATTGCAATGTGAGTAATAAGTGAATGTTTACGTAAGATTAATGTGAAAACTAAAAGTCACTAGGAATTAGCATCCATGATAATAAAAATAGAATTTATTTGGTGTCGAGGAATGGCTAAATTAATTATAATGGTCTATTACTACTTCAAAATAAGCAATGGTAAAATAGCTTCCAATAATTAAGAATGAATATTCTACATGTGAAGGGTTTGCAATAGGGAATATGAATAAGATTTCCTTACTCATATATATAAAAGGAAAAGGGATGATCTAGAACTTGTACATACTAATGCATGCAATTGTGTGTAGACAAGATCATTAGGGGGACATATTATTTCTTGATTTTTATTAATTATTGTACAAAATATACTTGGGTGTACTTCGTGAGAAATAAGAGTGATGCATTTTCATATATTAAGGAGTTCAAAAATGTGGTTAAAAAACAAATACGGAAATACATTGACATTCTCTGATCATATCAACAGGGAAAATATATTTCAACTAAATTAATGAAGAACTGCAAATTTTATGGAATTATACAATAATAAATAATAACATATACTCCATAGAAAAATGGAGCGACTGAAAGGAAGAACAAACCCTTAGTAGAATGTGCATGGAGCATGTTAAGTTTAGTAAAACTATTACCAATTAACATTATAGTTTAATTCAAAAATAGAAGTCCAACTACAAGTTTAGTCCATAAGACTCCTTTTGAAGCACTTCATGGCTATAAAACAACAACAAGCCATCTAAGAATATTTCGAAGCAGAGAATTCTCTCATGCTCTGGAAGAAGATAGGTGGTAACTTGATGCAAAAGATATCAAGTGTATTTTCATAGGTTATTATTATTCTCATAATTCTTATAAGTTTCTTTATCCCTGCACACATAAAATTTTTGCAAGAAAAGATATGTTATTTCATGAGTTTGCGAATGAAGGTGATAAGGAGGACATGTATGATGCATGTCATATTCCTTATGAGTATGATGATGTCAAAGAGGAAGAAGATGACAAGAAAGAATAGTGAAAGGAAGAATCAAGCAACACAAACACCTCTAGTAGTCAAAACACACCAAGAGGAATATACAAATCACTGAGAAGCAAGAAAAGAGAAGAAAGTATTGAAGCACCAAGAAGGTAAACTCATAAAACTTAACCACCAATAAGATTTAAATATTATTCCTTAATGACTAAATTAATGAAAGGCATAGAAATTTTGAACTTCAAATAAGCTAATGAACATAAATAATTCAGAGATGTAAGAAAGGAAGAATATGAGTCCACAATGAAAAATGATACATGGGAATGAACATAATTGCCTAAAATTAAAGTACCCATAGGATCCAAATGGTTGTTCAAACCCAAATTTAAAGTTGACTGAAGGATAGATAAATATAAGGCTAGGTTAGTCGCATAAAGAGAGAATTGATTATGAAGAAATTTTTTCATCAATAGCTAAGTTAAACACAACTAGATTTATGATTACTTTAGCTGGAAAAAATAAATGGAAACTAAATCATGTAGATGGTAAGTTTTCCTTTTTCAATGGGGAATTAAAAGAAGAAGTATATCTTGTTCAACAAAAATGGTTTGTTAAAAATGGTTAAGACCACCTCGTTTTCAAATTAAAGAAATACCTTTATGGATTAAAATAGGCACCAAGATCTTGGTATTTGAAGATTTATTATTTCTTTCTTCTGAAAGGTTTTATGAAAAGCAAAAGTGGCCCTAATCTATATATTGAGTCAGATAAAATGGGCATGTTTGAAATGAAATTGATTAATTTAGAGGACAATTTTCAGAAGTGTTTGAAATGAAAGATCTTGGTGAATTGGATTATTGTTTAGGTCTTGAGACATGGAGAGAAGGTGGGCATACATTGGTTACATAGAATAAATGTACCATGGAGCTACTCAAAAGATTCAAAATGGACTATTGTATGGAAATATCAATACCATTAAAATAGAATGCCAAACTCTATGGTAATTATAAGATAAGTGTGGTGGATGGCACATTGTATCATCAGCTAGTGGGAAGTCTAAACTATCTTACTATAGCCATGCTAGACATAGCATATTCAGTTAGAATGATAATTGAGTTCATGGTTGAACCTATTGAAAGCCATTAGAAAGAATCAAAGCAATTCCTTTGGTGTATAAAGGAAGCCATTAACTTTGGTATGAAATATATTGATGATTTTGATGTTGAGTTGGTGGGCTATTTTGATTCAGATTAGGCCATAAATCTTGATTTACAAAAAATAAAATTTAGGATATGTATTTAACCTTGGATCTCGAATTGTGGCGCAAAGTAGTAAGAAACAACCAACTATTTCTTTATCGTTCACTGAAGCTAAGTATAAATATTTGTGCAATACTAATTGTGAAGAAGTTTGGTTGAGGCATGTTCCCGAAGATGTGGGAGAAATACAGGAAATGTCAATCATTATCGTGTGACAATGAAAGCACCATCAAACTAGCCAAAAATATTTGTACTATGTAACAACCCCTGGTTGATTTCATATGTAAATAAAAATAAGACTAGGGTCACGAGACATGTATTCAAGTTGAATGTTGTGAAACATATGGTGATAGATATCACTTGTGATTAATTTATGGCTATGGAAATTCACAAAAGAAAAATGATAATGATTAGCATTTTATTTATGAAAAAAAGAAAAATAGGATAAAAGGGAGATGAAACGTCAAAGATTTGCATGTGAGAGAAAGTGAAGGAGAAATGAAGGAAAATGAAGAAAATAGAGGCCTCAAGGATAAAAAGGTTTATGAGGATCAATTCACAACTTGTTTTAATTCAATTTTGGAGTTCTCTTCTATCATCTCACATTCTCTTTCTATTTCAAACTTCGAGTTTTCTTTGAGCATGTTTGGAGCACTCTAGTTTTCACTTGGATAGGAGAAAGAAAGAAAGAAAATGAAAGAAGGAAAGTCTAAGGGAACAAGTGGATCAACAACTACAACTGGATCATTTGCAAGTAATAGGTTGTATGTGTGATTTCCTTACTGATTTATGGATGCGTGGTGCATGCATGTGGTTGTTTAGTTACGTGTTGTCATTAGCATGGAGGATTTCCCAGATTGGCAATGGTTCTAGTGTTGTCTTTCTATTTCCTAGATAGCCATGGTGCTGTGGGTTTCTCCATTGGATTATTTTTTGATTAATGTTCAAAATTACTTATGGCTGTGAGTTGGAAAAATGCTCTAGAAACCCTGAAACAACTTGGGTTGAGTTACTAATCCTCGAGCCTAGGTTGTTATGTCCCTTCCTAACTCATTTTGGAGTAAGATTAAATTTTTTAGTATGGGGCCAATTTCAGAGCTAGTATAGCCCATTCAATTTTATTACGAGATTAGACTTAGGAAAAGTTATTTGTGTTGTAGTTAAGTTATGCACTCCCTAGTTCGATTTTCATGGAGGTGGTTAAATTTTTCATGATGGTTGTTAAGTTAGGTCCCATGCTCGAAGACGAATTGGAGGGAAAAGTGCTCCATGAAATCTATATAAGGAGGTAATTCTCCTCATCTCCTTCATTTATTTTGGTATATCTATTTCCCTTTGGTTTCTCGAGTTGCTTAACCAAGTCACTGGTTATTTAGCATGATTTCTTCAGGTGAAGAACTCACCCTTTCTTCGGGTGACATTGAGTGCATTCCTAGGAAGCCTTTCTGCATTTTCATGAGATTGGAAGAGGATTTCGTTGGGCTTTATTGCAAGTCATTTTCTGGAGTAGCTTGGATGGTGTAGGGCATATTGGAGGTCAATTTTAAAGGTCAAATCTAGCCAAACCATTTATGTGTTTTTCTGAGTTTTTTACAAGGATCCCAGATCTAAAGTTTCATAATTTTATAAGAACTAGAGGTGGTGTTTTTAGCCGTGTCTTTGCAGCATACAATGCATAATTGTTGGGGATTACATAGAGCATATTTGAGGCTGAATTTGCGAGGTTAGATTTATCCCAAACCATTTCTGGGTTTTTCTTCATTTTTGACAAGGATCCCAAATATAAAGTTTCAACACTTTATCAGAACCAGAGATAGGGTTTCTTGTAGTCCCTTTCCAGCTAGCAATGTAGCTACTTTGGACAATGCAGAGCATTAGAGGAGTAGTCATTTCCAGCTTCAAGTTTATTGTTTTATCACTTGGGTCCTATCAAGCTTTCCCTTCAGGCAAGCTCAAGTGAATTTATCCATATTATTGTACTTGCTCCACTTCATTAATAAAATGGCTGAGCTCGTTCTCATTTTTGGAGTTTACGTGGGTGTTTGCTAAATGTTTGAAATTTCTGGTATTATATTTGTTATTTGCTTTGCATATCACTATTTTTCCCATTTCAGAACATTACAGTGGTACCAGAGCTTATACTTTTGGCTTCATCGTGGGAGAACTTCTCTATGAGTGAGGAGGACTGACAAAATATTACTTATAGAGGACAGAGGTACCAAAGCAGGGAAAGGAAATTGGGGATTAATCCAGACACAAAGGATTATGGGAGGACTGTGGTAGCAGAAGATATAGGTAAGCCCAAGAGCAGGGAGGAGATGACCTTCAATAGTCTCTTAAAGGATTTGAGTGATTTGGAAAAAGGGCAGAAGGCGATGCTGGAGAGGATGAAGATGCAAAATGAGTAGCAGAGCATTCACCGAGAGTTTGTAGTTGGAGAGACTTCATGGGCCTCTCCACAACTCGATCAATTTTCACCTACTACACAATAACCATCCTCGAGTGAGCCAACATGAGCTAATTTACCCTCTTTTATACCTTTGGTGCATGGTCAGACTGGTGGAGTGGAGGATTCATCATTGATGGGGGAGCATTTCTGGGAATGGCACTCCATGGGGGTAGACTTCAGAGAGACTCTTACCTTTAGAAAATTTTGTAAGGTCAAGAAGGATAAGAAGGGGGGAGGTTATGGTACGCAAAACTATGAACTACATCATTCTATTGGGAAAATGTATTTTCCTACATATGATGGCACTACCAAGTGCACAACACGTGCTTAGGTAGAGAAGTTGGACACATAATTCTAGGTGAATCAGATGACAGAGGTAGAAGCCATCAGGATGGCCACATTGTGCCTAGAGGGTGAGGCACACAATTGGTGGTTTCATGGTTTTTCCACTATAGGGAATGCCCGTGTGACCTCATGTGAGGACCTTACATGAAGATTACTAAAGTGCTTTGATCAGAAGGATCCAAAGGCTCACTCCAAGGTGTCGACCTAGCTCAGGAAGACAGGGCATCTAGAGCATTATATCTCAGATTTTTTGAGGGTATCAATCATGGTACCTGATTTGTTAGATGCAAGGAGAGTATTAACATTTATAGAGAGGTTGACAAAGCTATTTCGGGGACTGGTGAAGTCTCGCAAACCATCTACACTTCTAGAGGCAGTATCTTTCACTCAGGATATGCATGGGGCTATCCCTAAGACCTGAGCTCCTTTCCCCTCATGCAACCCCTACCCTCATAAGGGAAGTGACACCAGAAAACCCACAATATAGAGAAAAACTCAAGGGTAGGGTCAGATGGATGATGAGACCAGGAGAGACCTCGTGGAGAGGAATTTGTGTTTTACATGTCGGGAGCCTTGGGCACTTGGTCATTAGTGCACAGAGGCAAGGCCCATTACATCAAGTTCTTGTCATACAGTGTTTAGGACGATGAGGGGGAGTTGGAGTTTGTTGGAGGAGACAGCGACGAGAGGACCACCACCACCACCTCAAGGAGGGGCATCTTTAAACCAGTCGGGGGAGTCCTAGCCTCTTTGTGTGGGATTCCCATTTTTTTTACAATGAGGATCAGAGGTACAGTGCAAGGGAAATGTGTCTTAGTCTTGGTAGACAGTGGGGCCACACATAATTTTATTGATCCTTCGACGGTCACGATGAGAGGCATCACCACTACAAAATTTGAGGGGTTTCTAGTCCTAATACCAGGAGACAGGACTATGCAGTGCACTCGATATGTTCCTGCTCTGACAATGACTAGGGGGAGCTATTCGATGACATACCATGTTTTCATGGTGGATTTACCAGACACCAATGTGGTACTGGGTGTCCAATGGTTGTATTCCCTTTTTCAAGTTACCACCAATTGGAAACAACTGGCAATGGAGTTTACTGGACTAGATGGAAAGCTGATGGTTCTTAGGGTCATGTATTCATACCCCCCTTAGACAGTTTCGTCCCACTGGATGGAGGCCAAGTTGAGGCATGTAGACATAGCATCGGTAGTAGAGATGAGGATTTAAGATACTAGGGGAAAGCCTATACCACCACATCCAGACATACAGGAAGTACTGGATAGATACCTGGTAGTCTTTCAAGATATCCCATTACATGCATTGATGAGTTGGTGGAAGTGCTTAGAGGGGAAAATTACTTCTCTAAGATAGATTTTCGGTGAGGGTATCATCAGATATGGGTGAGAGAGAAATATGTTCAGAAGACAACCTTCAAGTGTCATCATGGGAATTTTGAGTTCTTGGTCATGCCTTTTGGATTGACAAATGCACTGGCTACTTTCCAGTCATGCATGAACCATGTGTTTTGAGGCTAGTTGAGGAGTTTTGTACTGGTATTCTTTGATGACATCTTGATATACAACATGTCATGGGAGGATCACTTACAACACTTAGAGACAGTCTTGCGTATATTGGAGGAGCAACAGCTCTATGCCAATATGTCCAAGTGCGAAGTTGGGTTGACAGAGATACTTTAGTTGGGACACATCTTAGGTGTAGATGGGGTCAAGGTGCACGAGGAGAAGATTTGGGTCATCCAAGATTGGTGAGAGCCCTAAGATATGACAATGTTGAGAGGATTTTTGGGCATTTGTACCTATTATCAAAAGTTCGTGAAGGGCTTCTCATAGTTCGAAGCACACCTTATTGATCTGACTAAGAAGAGGGATTTTGCGTGGACAGATCAATCTCATGCAACATTTGATCGCCACAAGGAGGTGATGAGCTATTTTCCGGTATTGGCAGTTCCAGATTTTACTCAATCTTTCACATTGGCATGTGATGCATTAGGTGTAGGGATCGACGTAGTCTTGTCCCAAGGAGGGAACCCCATTTCTTTCGAGAGCCAAAAGCTTCTACCTCATGAGTTGTCGTATTCCATTTACGATAAGGAGATGTTGGCCATAATGTATGCATTGGCCAAATTTAGACAATACTTGATGGGCAATTAATTTCAGGTGAAGATGGATCACAATAGCCTTCGCCATTTAATGGGGTAGCAAGGCCTCAGTAGCAGATAGGAGAGATGGGTCAGAAAAGTATAGGCCTATGATTTTGATATTGAATATGTGTGGGGTAAGCACAATGTAGTGGCGAATGCACTATCCAGGAGACTGGTCGAGCTTTCACTCATGAGAATTTGTCATCATTTGAAGGCTAAGTTATTGGTAGAGTACTCTAGGGATCATCAGACGTACGAGATATTAGAGGGGAATTATGTAGATGAGTGCTATAGGGTGATGGATGAGGTTATTTATTATAAGGGGTGCATGTTTTTGTTTTCGGGATCACAGTAGAGAGTGTGAATCCTTTGAGCAGCTCATGATTCTCTTTTTTCTAAACGTTAGGGGTTTAGGAAAACTTATATGGCAGTGAGAGAGTGCTTCAATTGGAAGGGACTCAAGGGAGATGTGCTGAGGCATGTGAAGAAGTGTGAAGCTTTTCAGAGGAACAAAGGAGAGTTGACCCATCTAGAATGATTGTTATAATCTCTTCCCATCCCCGAGGGGAAATGGGAGAGAATCTCTATGGGTTTCATCACTACACTTCCCTCAGTGCAAGGGAAGGATTGTATTTTTTTGGTAGTTAATTGGCTGATCGAGTTTGCATATTTCTTTGCCATACTGACACGATATTTAGCTTCACAGGTGGTAGAGTTGTTCTTCACGGAGGTATTTCATCTTCACAGACTCTCTAATACCAAGTCAATGATATGGATAGTCGATTCATGGGAGTATGTTTGCGGGAACTCTTCAGACTAGTCAACACTCAGCTCACCTGAAGCACTAGATATCATCCACAATTTAATGTTCAAATAGAGAGGGTGAACGAGTGGTTAGAGGGCTATCTCAGGAATTATGTGATAGGGTAGCAGAGGGCTTGGATTTGATGTTTTCATCTGGTAGAGTATTGTTACAACACCACCCATCATATGTCCATTGGTATGACTTCTATAGGTACCTTATATGGTTATGATGCTTTGTGTTTTATTGATATTGTTTTTGGAGATAGGAGGGCCACAAAGGCAAAGGATTGGATCCTAGAGAGCAAAGATATCCTCAAGGCTCTTAAGGATAACTTGCAAACAACCCAGAACCAACAGAAGATGTATGTTGACCAACATCGAATAGAGAGGCATTTCGAGGAGGGAGACTTGGTCTACCTTTGATTGTAGTTGTACAGACAGTCCACACTAAACTAGAAGGGGGATGAAAAGTTACAACCAAGATTTTTTGGGCCATAAAGAGTGATTAGGATGGTTGGAGAGGTTGCTTAGTAGTTGGAGCTACCACCAGGGAGCAGGATTCATAACATATTTCATGTGTCATGCCTTAAGAGGGTGTCGGGGAACCAGGTTACGATAGTCATGGAGTTGCCTCCACTTGAAAATGAGGGGAATTTAATCCTAGAGCCAGAGGCCATCTTAGAGAGTAGGGAGAGGAAGCTCAAAAGTAGGATCATTAGAGATTTTTTGCTGCATTGGAAGAGTTTATTGGATGAGGATGCCACTTGGGAAGGGGAGCACCTTCTTGAGCATCTGGCATTGAAGTTGCTTAGGAACAAGAAAAATTTGGGAGGGAAGGGCTGTCATGTCACTTCCTAAATCATTTTGGAAGAAGAATATTTTTTATATTATGGGGGAAATTTTGGAGCTAATGGACCCCATTTGATTTTATTAGGAGATTAGACTTAGGAAAATTTATTTGTGTTGTAGTTAAGTTACACACTCCTTAGTTCAATTTTCATGGAGGTGGTTAAGTTTTGCATGATGGCAGTTACGTGAGGGCCCACGGTGGACGACGAATTGGAGGTAAAAGTGCTCCATGAAATCTATATAAGAAAGACAACTCTCCTTATCTCATTCATTCATCGTTTTTGGTATATCGATTTCCCTTTGGTTGCTCGAGCTGCTTAATCGAGTCACTATTTGTTTAGCACAAGTTCTTAAGGCGAAAAGCTCAAAATTTCTTTAGGGGTGTTCGAGTGACACCCTACGAAGGTTTTCTGCATTTTCATGAGACTGAATGGGGATTTCTTTGGGGTTTATTGCAGGCCATTTTCTTGAGTAGTTTCGAGGGTGTATGACATATTGGAGGTTGATTTTGAAAGTTCAAAATATGGCCAAATGATTTCTAGGTTTTTCTAGGCTTTTGACAGTGATCACAGATATAATGTTTCATAATTTTATGATCAAAGAAGGTGGGTTTTTTAGTCGTATCTTTGCAGTAGACATTGTAGAATTATTGGGGATTGCATAGGGCATATTGGAGGCTGAATTTGGGAGGTTGGATTCAGCCCAAACCATTTCTATATTTTTCTGGGTTTCTAACAGGGATCCCATATAGTATTTTTCAACATTTTATGAGCACCACAGATGGGGTTTCTTGCAGTTCCTTTCCAGGTGGTAGTGTAGTTTCTATGGACAATGTAGAGCATTAGAGGAGTAGTAATTTCCATCTTTGAGATTATTGTTTTATCACCTAGGTCCTGTCAACATTGTCCTTAAGGCAAGATCAAGTGCATTTCTCCATATTATTGTACTTTCTCTATTTCATTAATAAAATGGCTCAACTCATTCTTATTTCTGGAGTTTACATTGGTGTTTGTTGAATGTTTGAAATTTCTGGTATTATATTTCTTATTTGTTCTGCATATCACTATTTTTCCTATTTTAGAACATTACATAGGTTGGGACGAACACTTTAGAGTCCTTGGTGGTTGAGTTACGAGTCCCTAGAGCCAAGTTGGACAAACGTTCTTAAGCCTTGGAAGGTTGTGGGTTGAGTTACTAGTTCTTGGAGCCTTGGGAAACTTGGGTAGAGATAGATTTGGTTGGTGTTAGTGATGTCTGACCATTAGGTGGAATCACCATTTGAGGGTTGAGGTGGGTTTTCCTTTGAAATCACTGGTTTCTTTTTGTTTGGTTGTTCCATCATATGCCACATTCATGCTTGGAATATGGAACAAGGTGATTAGATGAGAGATAGATTTGGTTCAGTGTAATCTATAGTTGGTGGTATGTGAAAGTCCTTGACTTGGTTGGTATTTTCATATGTTAAGAAGAGCTATTCTTATATTGTGATTCATGTATATTGTTGGCAATATGTTGATGATATTATGGCTGGGTTGCCATGGTTTATGTGTTGGTTATTTTCTGGTCATATTGTGCTCATATGATGTGTATCTTCTACAAGTCTTGTCATTAATTGTTTAGCTATTAATCAGTTGATGAATGTACAAACCTATAAGTGTTGTTGCAACTATGTGGAGAGGGCATAGGGCCTGCTCGATTATTATTATATGAATTTTAGACTTTGATGATCGGATATGCCTTCATGACCTGTAGCTTACATGTTTACCATGTGTTTGATAAAATGTTTGTTATGTTCTAGGAAGTCCACACCAAGTTCTAACAATGCAAATCATCAAATAGAAACTGTATTGAATACCCTTTTTTGAGGTAGCACAAAATCATTCTATTTTGAAAAGTGTTGATTTAGAAAACACATTTTTCTTTACTATATTTTTGACACTTTAAATAAATTTCTTATGTATTAAGCATGAACAATTTTGTTTAAATGTTAGTGATTTTCATGTTGATTTCGAAAGGTGTTGATGCAGGATAAACCCCGTTTTTTAGAGGTGTTATTTTCGACACTTTAAATTTTATGATTTATGAAGTGAATATTTTTTTTAATTTTGGTAATTTTCGCGCGGATTTTAAAAAAATCAACATTTTTTTCTAACAATATTTTTCACAATTTAAATTTATTTATGTCCCAAATATATACAACTTTTTTTTAAATGTTGATTATTTAACCATTTTTCAAGTTGTCTTATTCCTCTTCTTGTTTTCTATCCTAATATGTTTGTTTTTTAAGGGTTTTCCAAACATGTTTTTTTTTGTTTTTCTTTTCAATGTTTTTCAATAATGAAAATTTTAATTTTTTTTCAAAAATTGAAAAAAAAAAAAAACATTAATATTTTGAGGTTATGACCTTTTATAATATTTATATATCATTATTTAATATTTCAATATCCATAAAATTATTGTTAGTAAAAAATAATAATTTTATATACTACACAAGAATATCACATTTTGCAAATATAATTTCAATGACCTTTTCACTAAATTACATGTTAAATAATTAAATAAATAAAATTTTGAATATTTGAATATTTTTTTTTGGAAAATAACAAATTTTATGAATTTTTTATGAATTTTATAACGAAAGATGACATTGATATTTTTTTTTTTGAAAAAAATTATTTAGATTATTATATATTATATATATATATAATATATATATATATATATATATATAAAAATTTAAATAAAAACAAGATCCTTTAAAACAAAAGCAAAACATAAAAAATAAAAATACAATTAATTAAAAAAAACTTGAAAATACATCAAAATAATCAAACATTAAAAAATAATTAAAAAATAAAACATTAAAACTTTTTTTAAATAAAAAAAGAAACATTAAAAAAATGAGGAAAATAAATTAAAATAAAAATAAAAAACACATAAAAATCAACAAATTAAATTAAATTAAAAAATAAACAAATTAAAAATATAAAAAAATAATTAAAAAACATTAAAATTAAATATAAAAAAATTAAAATTTAAAAATTGTGGTGCCTCACCTAGCCCAAGAGCCCAATAGACACTGCACCATGGCAATCTGATTCCGAGAATTGGATTCCCATGCCCCAAGGTTCTTTGGGTATCAAGGTTGGGCATGGTTGGAGGGATCAAGTGCCCACTTCTTCCCACCCTGCACAACCCAGTGGCCTAATGAGCCCCATGATGTGGCAATTTTATTCTGAATAAGATTGTTATGGCCTAGGGCTCATTGGAGTGATGAACTTGGTACGAGAGCAATTTTTTATTTTTATTTTTACTTTAATGTTTAATATTCTTTTTAATTTCGTTTGTTGGTTAATCTTTTAAATTTGTTTTCTTAAATTATGTATATTTTTTTTTATTTTATGTTATATTATATATATATATTATATATATGTGTTTTTTTTCTGTTTTTTTCTATTGTTTTTTTTTATTTCTTTTTTATTCATTTTTGAATTAATAAAAAAAGGTTGTTTTTTTTTTTTGTTTTACCAATGTTTTAATTTTTTACTTTTTTTATCTTGTCTTTTAATTTTATTTTTTATGTTTTAATATATATTTTTATTTACTTGTTATTATTTTTTAAACTTTTTGTGACTTTTTTTCAATGTTTTAATTTTTGTTTTCTTTTGTATTTTTCATTTTTATGTATTTATGTATTTATTAGTTTGTCTTATTTTAGTTTTTCCTACAACATCTTTGTCGATCCTCAACTAGCAATGCGATCCCATTATGTGTCAATTTAATAGTTGATTTTAACATTTTTGTTATGATGGATCAAGTCTTCCCCCACAATGTGTCAATTTCATGGTTTGTCTTCAAGTTTTCATTATAATGGTTTGAGTTCGTCGACACTACATATTAATTTGATGGTTGATTTGTAAATTTTTGTTTCAATGTGTCATGTTGTCTGAGGCTAAGATTTTAATGTCATAATACTTTTAGGATTTAAAAATAAAAATACTCTACTATAATAACTCTTTCATTTAGTTGTTCATTTTTAAAGTTTTTTTATCTATAAAATATTTCCATTATGCCATGGTTGAAATGCATTAAAAACTTAAGGTTTTTCGTAGTCATGATCTTTGGTTTTAATTCCATGGTTGAAAATTTGTCAAAGTTTTAATTTTTTTCTCAGTCATGATATTTTGTCTTTAGTGCTATAATTAAAAATAGTTATAAGTATTTTATCTTTAACGCCATGGCTGAAAATTGGTGGAATTTTAAGGCTTTTCAGAGACGTGATAATTTATCTTTAATGTCATGATTGAAAATCATTGGAATTTTAAGGCTTTTCGGAGTGGTGATATTTTATCCTTAACATCATTGCTAAAAAAATATTGAAAATTTACCTCGAGAAAAAAGACGTTATTCTAGCATCAACACTTTTTATTTTCAGGGTGGTTTTGGCACTAAAAATTAGATTTTATTGGCTTTTATTGCCATTTTACAAAACAAAAAATGAAAATTTACCCGAAAAAAACAGGAAAAAAAAAATCATTATTCCAGCATCAACATTTTTTGTTTTCGGGTTGTTTTTCATGATTTTGGGGGGTTTTTGGCTAGATTTATCGATTTGAGTTTATATCTCCCATTTGATAGTTTACAATATTTTTTTCTTTCAATTTTGTATGTTTAGCCTTGTTTTTATGTCATTAATGAATTTAAGAAGTTTCAGGAAGTTCTCGGGAGTGGTCTGGACAATGGCCTGGAATTGAAGCTCAGATCTCAAGATCACATGCTTTGAACTTGACAATTTAGGTCACAACTACACCCAGGCAGTCTTTTACATGCTATTGGAGGCCTATAACCACATGGAGGCCTTTTCATGCATGTAGTTGGGGGTTAAATTATGATAAATGTAGCCCCAACGTAGGGCTTGGTCACTTGGGGTGGTCCTTTGGCCCGTGATTCTCCTCTAGCCTTGAGGGATGAGGTAAGTTGTCAATTTCTTTTTAGTTGTTGACCCCACTTTCATAACTGAAGCTTCGAGGTCGAGTCATGTCATAGTAACTCTTCATCTCATGTTTACCCAATAGGCTCATGAAAATGGGTAAATATGGGAGGGATGATTAAATATTGGTATCAAATCTTTCAGGTTCAAACACTTGGACTGGATGGGCGGAATGTGTTTATCATCGATGCATGTTAGTTGTCTATGTGTTCATTATAAATGCATTTTGATAGTGATTATTGTAGTTGTTTCATCATGTAGAGTTTGATGATATTGATGTTGAGATGTCGATATGATGATTTCATGATGATATATATATATTATATATATATATATATATATAATATATATATATATATATATATATATATATATAGATTGTGCTAATCTAGATTGATTCTAGATATGAGATAACCTCCCTTGAACTTCACGTAGGTATGTTTGATCATGGTTATGTTTGGTTTCTCTAACATGGTATTTTTGTCGGAAGAAGATCAAGATGACCAGCAAAATGGTGGACTATAGTACATGTGATTCTCCCTACAGATCATATGAATAACATGGTGATGAGCACTCCCCTAGCATGGAATATCCATTGAGAAGTTTGAAAAAAGAGATCAGAAGTTGTAAGGCAGATAATGATAAGGTCATCTGGTCATAGGAAAGACTTGCCAGGGCATAAGAGAAGCAAGAAAAGTTAATGCATGTATCCTTAAGAGTCTATGAGATTTCTAGAGACAGGGCGAATTAGGATCATACAGGGATAGGAGGATAAGACTAATGGGGAAGATCGTAGCAGGTCTCAGTTAGGATATAAGTTTGATAGGGATAACATAGTAATTGATGGTAGGCTATTGGACACACCTAACAGGAGGGGTAATTATCGTGGGTTCTATTCTAGTTCTATTTCAGAGAGACAACATTGCCATCATTATGACTATCCATATAAGAGGAGTGAGAAGTAGTACTTTCTAGAGGAGTTCAAGAAAGAAAATCCTCCAACATTTGATGGAGCCATGAAGAAGTCACGAGATGTATAAGATTGGTTACTTGGGATGAATAAGCTTTTTAGATTGCATGATTATATAGAAAATATGAAATTTGAGATAACTACTTTCAGTTTTAAAGGAAAAGTAGAAATTTGGTGGGAAGATGTGAAGAAGTTTAAAGGCATTCCAGAATAGGAGCTGAATTGGACTCAATTTGAGACACCTTTTAGGAAGAAGTGTTTATCTGATAGATACTATGATGATAGGGCAAAGGAGTTCTATGAATTGAATATGTGATCTATGGCTGATGAGGAGTATGCTACTAGATTCTTGGAGTTGTTAAGATATGTGCCTTACCCTAAGGAGGAGAAAGCAAATATTCAAAGATTCATTAGTGGATTGTTGGTGTTACTTAAAGAAACAATTGAGTTTGATGAGTCTAGATCATTAGAGGAATGACCTGAATGGAAATTGGAATCCACCCATGGTATTGTAAGTGGCATCCACCCATGGTATTTATCCATGGTATTGTAAATTGCATCTACCCATGGTATTCATCCTCCCATGACATATATCCACCCATGGATTTACCCATTGTATAGTAAGTGACATCAAACCATGGTATTCATTCACCCATGGTATTTACCGGCCCATAGAGTTTACGTGTGGTTTTTTGACAAAGAAAATACTATAAGTAACAAGTTTCATTTTGTAAAAGGGGGGATTGTCCACCATAATGTAGTTTTTATTACGATTCTATGTTTTAAAAAAAGTTGCTTTATGGTTTTTTTTATTGCGTGGTTTATTCCTTTCTTCTATAATTTCAATTTTTTAGTTCTTATGGGTCTCTCTGTGAGATCCATATAAATGGTATCATAGCCAGATTACAACTCCATGGGAATGAGGGTTTGAAGCATATTTCAATTTTAATTTTTTGTAGCAATCTTCAACAAACTTCATACAAGTGCTAACACCTCCACAAATCATTTTATAAGGCTCAAATGAGCTTTTACAGAATTTGATTTTTTTTCCTGGTTTGAGTGATATGAGAAATTGAAGTTACACATGCCTGGAACATTGCACGTCACGCGTACCATGAGTTTTTGGAATTATTTTCTCACTCCATTTTTAATAAAAAAAATTAATTGTCTTATAACAATGGAAATGTTGTTTCAATACCTCAAATGGGTCTTTGACAGAATTTGATTTCATCAACTATAGCATAAGTTCTCAACAAAGTTGCAGCGAGAGGTCTATAATGTGAAGGAAGCATTTACAAAATCTCATTGGATAGGAAAATATACCAGAGAAGCCACTATGATTTACCAAGTAGACTGAAAAGCATTACGGTTATGGGTCACCCACAAACCCAAGGTTATGGGTCAACTGCACAAAAACCTTGTCATCGAATTCCATTTTCTAGGTTGCACATTGTTTGTATCACAATTGGTCACAAGCATTACAGGGTATCTCTATCCTCAGATCTTCATTTTTCATGGTTACGGGTCATCCAAAAATCTATGCTTCATCGAAGTCCATTTGCTAGGCTGCGAATTGTTAGTATCATAGTTGGTCCCAAGCATTACAGGGTATCTCTATCCTCGGATCTTTGTTCATCATGGTTATGGGTTAACCACACAAAACCATTCTCTTTAGTGGCTCTTCATATTCAACAAAGGCTTCTCAAGAGGGAACTTCACACAATGGGGACCAATGCTTCTTAAGGAGGGAGGAATGATCCGAATGGAAAAGCGCATCAACCCATGGTATTTGTCACCCCATGGAATTTACCCATGGTATTGTAAGTGCCACCCACCCATGGTATTCATTAACCCATGGTATTTATCCATGGTATTGTAAGTGGCATATACCAATGGTATTCATCCTCCCATGGTATTTATCCACCCATGGAATTTATTCATGGTATTATAAGTGATATCCACCCATGGTATTCATTCATGATATTTACCTACCCATCGAATTTACTTGTGGTATTGTAACTAAGAAAAGTATATAAGTGTAACAAGTCACATTTTGTAAAAGGGGGGACTGTCCACCACAATGTAGATTTTACAATGATTCTATGTTTTAAAAAAAGTTTCTTTATGGTATTTTTTATTGTGTTCTATTCCTTTCTGGCATTTCAATTTTTTAGATCTTATGGGCTTGTCCCCAAGGTCCAGATTAAGGAAGCCATTAGAAAGGTGAAGCACTTTTATGAGCAATTGAAGCATAAGACTGAGTCTAAGCGGGATTGGAAAGTTAATGAGAAGAATAAAGGAAAGTGGGCTAAGAAGAGAGGAAAACCTTAGGATACAAATGACAAGGACAATGCAACACAATACAAGAATTTCAATCTAATTGACAGAGGAAAAGGATTTCAGTCCAAGGAATAGAACAAAGGTGATGGTAGGAAGCCTTTACTGTGTTGGACTTGTGCCAAGGATCATCGTGTCAGATATTGTCCATAAAATCAAGGTGGAAAACCACATATGTATAGTGCTCAGGATGCACAGACAGTCGAGGATGTTGGAAAAAGTATTCCTCGTATTTATGCAACATTAGATAATAGGAAAGATCATCATGAAGCATCTATTATTGAGATGGAAGGTAAGCTTTGTGATCAAGTGGTTTCTACTTTGATTGACCCTAGATGTAACTATAGTTATATCAGTCCTAACCTAGTGTATAAGTGTTGCTTGAATAAAGAAGTGCATGCAAAATTTTGGTCGGTGCAGTTGGTTATAGGTACTAAGAAAAGAGTTCATCATTGGGTAAGATCTTGTGCATTTCAGTTGAACAACATGTCTACATCATTGCATCTAAATGTGCTTCCATTGGGATCATATAGTATGCTATTGGGTATGGATTGGTTGTACATTCACAATATCAAGGTAGATTTCTATGACAAGGATATTGAGTGTTTGGATAATGATAGAGAAAAAAGAATCTTGCAGGGTAAGAAGAAACCTAGATCAGTGAGGATGGTCACAACTATGTAAGCAATCCAAATTAGCAAGAAATAATGTATATAGTTTGCAATTCATATTTCTGTGACAAAAGTAAGGATGTTGATGATGCAGAAGTATTTCTATTAGAGATATCAGAGTTACAGCCTCATAGGGAAATGGAATTTTATATTGGTTTGATGTTGGGATAAACACTAGCATTGAAGGCACATTACAGGATGAGCACTGTAGAGTTAGTGGAACTGAAGTTGCAATTGATGGCAATGCTTGATAAGGGATACATTAGGCCAAGTGTGTCACCCTGGGGTGCACTAGTATATTTTTGTGAAGAAGAAGGATGGTACTCTTAGGTTGTGCATTGATTACATGAACTTAGACAAGGTGAAATTCAAGAATAGGTACCCTTTATTGCATATTTATCACTTGTTTCACGAGTTGAAGGGAGCAACAATGTTCTCAAAAATTGATTTGAGATCAAGACATCACCAGGTACACATCAAATAAGATGACGTCTATAAGACTACTTTCTGGACTAGATATGGGCATTATGATTTTTTTTGGTTCATCTTGGTTTGACTAATTCTTTAGCTCCTTTCATGTATTTGATGAATAGTGTATTGCATCCTTATTTGTACAAGTTTGTGATAGTTTTCATCGATGACATATTTATATATTCTTAGAGTGAGGAAGAGCATGCATAATACCTAGAAATATTGTTGATATTGCTAAGAGAGCATCAGTTGTATGCCAACATTAGCAATTGATGTTTCTTTCAAACATAGGCACATTACTTGGGACATGTTGTTTCCAAGGAAGGCATAGTGGTGTATCTGGAAAATATCAGAGATATCATGGAATGGGGCAGCTCCTAGGGATATGAATGACATCAGATAATTTATGGTATTAACAGATTACTACATGAGGTTCATCAAATACTTCTCATGGATTTCCTATACTATTACATCCTTGTAGTGAAAAGGGAAGAAATTTGAATGGATAGAGGAATGTGTAGTTGGTTTTGAGAAATTGAAGCAGTTTCTTAAAAATGCTCCAATTCTAAAGATTACAGATCCACACAAAGATTTTGTGGTATGTACAGATGATTGTAAGAGAGGACTTGATGGAATCCTAATGTAGGAAGGACATGTAGTATGCTATGAGTCAATAAAATTGAATGAGCATGAGGAGAACTATGTGACTCACGATCTTGAGTTGGAAGCAATAATTCATGCATTGAAGATGTGGGGACATTATCCTTTTAGTAGGAGGTTCATTTTTATGTATGGTCACAGTCGTATGAGGTGCTTGTTTGACAAACCTAATCTTATGTCAGAAAAGCTAGGTCGTTAGCTATGCTTAGTGATTTTAACTTATAAATTAGGTACATTAAGGATATTGAGTGTTTTGATAGTGACAAAGAAAAGAGAATCATGCAGGGTAAGAAGAAGCCTAGATCAGTGAGGATGGTCACAACCATGAAAGTAATGCAAAGTAGTGAGAAATAATGTGTATTATTTGTAATTTGTATTTCTAGTGACAAAGATAAGGATGTTGATGATGCAAAAGTATTTCTATCAGAGATATTAGAGTGACCGCCTCATAGGGAATTGGAATCTTCTATTGAGTTGATGTTGGGAGAAGCACTAGCATTGAAGGCACATTACAGGATGAGCACTCTAGAGTTAGTGGAACTGAAATTGCAATTGAAGGAAATTCTTGATAAGGGATACAATAGGCCAACTGTGTCACCCTAGGGTGCACCAATATATTTTTCTGAAGAATAAGGATGGTACTCTTAGGTTGTGCATTCATTACATGAAATTAAACAAGGTGACAATCAAGAATAGCTACCCTTTATTGCATATTTATCACTTGTTTTACCAGTTGAAGGGAGCAACAATGTTCTAAAAATTGATTTGAGATCAAGATATCATCAGGTACACATCAAATAAGAGGAAGTCTACAATACTACTTTCTGGACCATATATGGGCATTACGAGTTTGTTTTGGTTCCTCTTGTTTTGACTAATTCTTCAGCTCCTTTCATGTATTTGATGAATAGTGTATTGCATCCTTATGTGGAAAAGATTCTGATAGTTTTCATCGATCACATATTGATATATTCTTAGAGTGAGGAACAGCATGCAAAATACCTAGAAATATTGTTAAGATTGCTAAGGGAGCATCAGTTGTATGCCAACGTTAGTAATTGATGTTTCTTTCAAACATAGGTACATTAGTTGGGAGATGTTGTTTCCAAGGAAGGCATAGTGGTGGATCTGGAAAATACAAGAGCTATCATGGAATGGGGCAGCTCGTAGGGATATGGATGAGGTTAGATAATTTATGATATTAACAAGTTACTATATGGGTTTCATCAGATACTTCTCACAGATTTCCTATCCTATTACATCCTTGCAGTGAAAGGGGAAGATATTTGAATGGATAGAGGAATGTGTAATTAGTTTTGAGTAGTTGAATCCGTTTCTTAAAAATTCTCCAGTTCTAAAGAATACAGATCCACACAAAGAGTTTGTGGTATGTACAGATGCTTGTAAGAGAGGACTTGATGGAATCGTAATGCAGGAATGACATGTAGTATGCTATGAGTCAATAAAATTGAATGAGCATGAGAAGAACTATGTGACTCACGATCTTGAGTTGGAAGCAATAATTCATGCATTGAAGACATGGAGACACTATCTTCTTAGCAGGAGATTCATTTTATGTATGGTCATAGTCGTATGAGGTGCTTGTTCAAAAAACCTAATCTGTATGTCAGAAAAGCTGGGTAGTTAGCTACACTTAGTGATTTTGACTTCTAAATCAAGTACATTAAGGGTAAGGAGAATAGGGTTGCAGATTCTCTTAGTAGAAGAATGTAGGTAAATCACATTTCATCTATAAGTTCATATGGGACAAACTTCCATGAACGGATTTTACATTCAAGACAACATGATGATAGGTACTAACATCTTAAGCATGGGTTATAGCAGCAGGTTATAGGTGAACAGGATTTCGATTATCATCTCACGATAGATTGTTTTGTTAAATTTAGGGACAAGATATATGTGATAGAAAACAGTGAGATCAAGAAGCTTATCTTGCAGGAATGTCATGCTATGCCATATTTAGGTCACATGGGATATAAAAAGACATTGACAGTGGTTAAGAAGTTCTAGCATTGACCAAAATTGAAGAAAGATGTAGTTGACTATGTTGTGAGATGTTTGGATTGTCGGTACATAAAAGCGGAGTGTAAGAATCCATGTGGTTTATTCTAGCCGATTGTAATTCCAGAGTAGAAATGGGAGGTCATTTACATGGATTTCATTACAAGTTTACTAAGGACATCTAGAAAACATGATTATATTATGGTTGTGGTTGACAAATTGACTAAAGTAGCTCACTTCATTCCAATGAAGTCTACAAATTCAACTAGTGAGGTAGCTCAGGTTTTTATAAGGGAGATAGTGAAGTTACATGGTATTGCTAGGAATATTATGTCCGAAAGATATTGCAAGTTCACTTCTAGGTTTTGAAAGGAGTTGTTTGGAGCTTTGGGGACATAGTTAGCCTTCAGTACAATTTATCATCCATATAAAGATGGACAGATAGAAAGGGTCAACTAGATTCTTGAGGACATGTTGAGGATGTATGTCATGAATCAACATCGGAAGTGGGAAGAGTATCTTCCACTGGTAGAGTTTGCATAAAATAATGGGTATCAGGATTCCTTCAAGATGATTCCATTTGTGGCATCAGTTGGAGTGATCTAGTGAACAGGGTATTGATTGGACTAGATATGTTAGCAAAGATGGAATAAGAAATATAGGTTAACAATAAGAATCTAAAGGAAGCACAAGAAAGGAAAAATAGTTATGTAGATCGACACAAGATATTTAAGGAGTTTCAAGTAGGGGAAGACGTTTACTTCTGCATCAAGCCTAAGAAGGTCAGCTTGAGGAGTGGATCATGTGTCAAGCTAACACCTTGGTATTGTGGGCCTTTCGATATCCTTGAGAGGATTGAACCAGTGGCCTACTAACTTGTACTACCTCTAACAGTGAAATTCCATGATGTTTTCCATGTGTCATTGCTTAAGAGGTATTTGAAATATGTTGATCATGTTATTGATTGATTTGTATTGCAAGTGGAACAATAGGGATAATTTTAGCCGGAACCTCTAGGAATTTCGTAGTGAAAGATGCTTATGCTCCGGAATTGAGTAATCGATCAATTTAAAGTGCAATGGAAGAACTTTAGGCCTGATGAGGCTATATGGGAGATGGTTGATCAGAGGATTGCTATGTATCCTTCTCTATTCACTGGTTGAGCGAAGGTGACTTGATATATGTGTCTGATGTTGTGTTTAGGTTATACACACACACACACACACACACACACACACACCACATCAAGTTGTGTTATAAAGCTCCAATAAGTAGTATGGTGTTCATGGTAGGATGGCCATGGTCTCAGTAGTATGATATGATGTAAATGTTGCATTGAGCTCTATTATAAATCTCCATGGGAAACTATTTTTTGCTAGTTTATAAGTGTCATTAAACAATTATGGTGGTGTTTCGTCAAGGGGGAAGGGTTTGTAACAACCCCTAGTTCATTTCATATGTAAATAAGATTAAGACCAAGGTCATGGGACATGTATTCTAAGTTAAATGTTGGGAAAAACATAGTGATGGGTACCACTTCTAATTAATTTATGGCTATGGAAATTGACAAAAGCATTAGCAAAGGAAATGTGGCAACAATTGGAATTTTATTTATGATTTAAAGGAAAATAGGAAGAAAGGGAGACGAAAGGTCGCAAATTTGCATGAGAAGGAAATTGAAGGAAAAATGAAGGAAAATGAAGGAAATAGAGGCCTCGATGATAAAAATATCTTTTGAGGATCAGTTCACATCTTTTTCCATTTCAATTTTGGAGCTCTCTTCTATGCTCTCACTCTCTCTTACTCTTGCACACACAAAGTTTTCTTGGAGCATGGTTAGAGCACTCTAGTTTTCACTTGGATTGGAGAAAGAAGGAAAAGGAAAGGAGGAAAACACAAGGGAACATGTTGATCAACAACTATTTCTAGATCTCTTTACATGTAACAAGTTGCATGTGTGATTTCCTTGTTGATTTATGGATGCATGGTTATGCAAGTTGTTTTCTAGTTACATTCTATCATTGGCATGTAGGACTTCCTAGATTGATAGTGGTTTCAACATTTCCTTTCAATTTACTAGATAGCCATGATGTTGTGGTTTTTTCCATTTTATTATTTTCTTATTGGTGCTCATAATTCATTAGGTGGGTTGAAACAAATGCTGTAGAATCCCTAGAACAACTTGGGTTGAGTTACTAGTCTTGGAGTCTAGGTTGGGACACATGCTCCAGATCCCTTGATGGGTTGAGATACTAGTCCCTGGAGCCGAGTTGGAAAAATGCTTTGGAGCCCTAAAATGTTATGGGTTGAGTTAATAATTCCTAGAGCCTTGGACAACTTGGGTAGAGACCAATCTGGTTGGTGTTAGTGATGTCAAACAGTGAGATGGAATCACTAGTTGAGGATTGAAGGGGTTTGGCTTCTAGAAGCCCTGGTTTGGTTATGCCATGAAATCCCACATTCATAGTTGGAATATGGCATGAGGGAGACTACTGTGGAATATCCACAACAATTTACGGATCATATAGATACAATTCATCCCGATCTATAGGCAGGTGGTAAATGGAATTCCCTAACTTGGTTGGTATTTTCATATGTTAATGAGTGTTATTCTTGTATTATGGTTCATGTATATTGTTGGCAATGTGTTGGTGATATAATGGTTGATTTTCCATGGTTTATATGTTGGTTATTTTCTAGTTATATGTTGTTCATATGATGTGTATCTTTTATGGCTATTGTCATGAATTATTTATCTATTAATCAGATGATGAATGCATGGGCTAATAGTTGTTTTTTAAGATATGTGGAGAGGGAATAGGGCCTTCTCAATGATTCTTAGAAGAATGTAAGACTTATATGATCATGTATGAATTCATGACCTATAGCTTACATGTTTACTATGTGTTTGAAAAAGTGTTTGTTATGTTCTAGGCAATCTAGGTCATGTTCTACCTTCAATTTTTTATGGTTAACCTTGTTTTCATTCCATTAATGATTCTTATAAGTCCCAAGAAGTCCTGGGAAGTGGTCTAGAGGGTGACCTGGAATTGAGGCTCAGTTCTTGGGACCGCATGCTATGAATTGGACAGTTTGGGTCACGACTGCACCAAAGCAATGTTGTGCATGCGGTTGGAGGCCTATATCCACATGGAGGCCTTGTCATGCATTTGATTGGGGGTTAAATTATGAGAAATGTAACTCCAACTTAGGGCTTGGTAACTTGGGGTGGTGCTTTGGCTCCTGAGTGTTGCGTAGCCCTAAGGGATGAGGTGATTTGTAAGTTTGTCGTTAGTTGTCATCCCAACTTTCATAATTGAAGCTTGGAGGTAGGGTCATTTCATAGTAACCCTTTGTGTCATGTTTACCCGATAGGCTAACGAAACTGGGTAAATATGGGAGGGGTGGTTACATACCATGCAAGATCAAAACATATTGAGACACATTATTATTTTGTCAGGGAAAAGATGTAGGCTAAGAAAATTGATTTAGTTTATTGTAACACTAATGAAAATTTGGTTGACATCATTATAAAGCCTCTTAGAAAGGTAAAATTTGAATAATGTAGGAATCAATTGGGCATGGTGGAAAATACATTTATCAATTAAGCAGGAGTGTATGAATAATAATGGAGAAATCTAGACGACTCTCCTAACAATAGTGTTTGTTATATGTTGTTAGAGATTAGTTTGGACCGATTTCCTAATCATTTTTTGTTAATTGTCAAGTCTTATATTTTAGGAATCTATTCAACTATATTTCAATACTATATATGTAACATATTGCTAGCATGGTGAAAGAAAATGTGTTGTGTGGTGCAGTCTCCTATGTCAGTGATTGTCTCACTAGTGAGCTACAATTCTTCTTCATATTTTTTCTTCCATTTTTCGAGTATTTTCTTATTTGTATTTGTAGCTTTAATCCACAAGCATGAAATATAAATTCTTTAGTTTTACATGTAGCTACTGATTAAACTAATCAATATACTTATTTTTTTATTTTTCAATGTAAAAATAATATTGTAAGTGGGTACGTTATTTATAACATTTTTATGGAGTCACAATTGAAAATTGATGTCTTTTAAATATAATTTTATATTATTATTAAATATAGTATTGAAAATAATGTATTTAAAAAAAAAAAATTGAAAAATATGGTATTTTCATATATGACAAATAGCTTAAGTACTATTCATATAATCAGACAATCATTGTTACACCATGATGGTTAGAATCCTTAAAAGAGAAAAATATCCTATGGTTCAATATTAATTTTAAGTGGAAAGGGAAATTATTTATGTCCTATTTGAAAAATAGAATTTTATATGTAAGAGTTTCTCATAATTGATATTTAGCAAATGACATTCCATGCACTTTAAATAGAGAATATGAAATATTCATATAGGGGTCACTAGCATTTAGAAAATAGGATACATATATTGGTGATTTGGGGCTTGAAACCTCATTGGCTCATATAGTAGTTTGTATAATGTGTGTTGTAAGGAATAGTGTAGTAAGAGGCAAGGAAACATTGATACAAACATTGAAAATGAAAGAATCGTTTAAACAAAATATGTCTCAAATCTTATAAAGGTTAGAACTAACAACCAAGGTAGTTGTGGTGTGAGGAGATGAAGGAAAAGATACAAGCCAAATTTATGTAATGAACAATATTTTTTACCACAACATAGAAGTTAAAAGAAGAGAACAATGAATTGGCATAATATTGGAGAAGATAAATCAATTACAATAAAAGGTGATTTAAGGAGTCAAAGAAGAAAAACTAATAATGATCTATTAGGCCAATTATGAATTGGATTAACTATTTTAATCAAGAAAGGAAATTAAATCTTAAATTTAATATCCTTTCCCAATTGCACTTGGACAATGTAGTTCATTTTAAGAATTTCATAAGTAAACTAAATTCAATTGGTAATATATGTTGGCATTATGGCTAAAGTGTTGTCCTTGATGGCAACCCATACCGGTGATGGATCACTGTACAACAGGTCAATAGCAAACACTGATGAACAGCTCTCAAATATTGAAGAAAATAAGGAGTACGCAGGCACACCATTCAAAAGGTGCGTACACGCAGGCATGTCTTATATAAAGTGCGTACATACCCGTAGGATACCCATTCATTGGGTGTGTACCCCCAGTGCACACACT